>JAWQUT010001131.1:0-31841 GCA_033807755.1 Ellobium chinense | reverse complement strand
AAATGCAATCAAATTCGTTGGCTCTAAATGTTAAGCCTTTTTTTGTCATTGATCGTCGAGAAAAGAGAGATAACGAACCAGGACTTGACCAAGATCAGGTAAATGAATATTATATATAGAAAGCTTGCGGGAGCCAGAGCAGGGCCTCAAAAAAGTGGGATTTTATATTTAACTTAAGAAGTGGAGTAATCGGATTGTACACAAGCAGTGGTTTGGCCTATTAATATTAAGTGCCTTAAACCTTGTTATGAGCCACTTTTTAAAATTACGTTGAAAAGTAGCAGAAATTATAAATACTCATTACTGGGTTACATTAACTACAGAGGCTTTGGTCCCGACCGGTACACCATGGAGTGTGGGCACGGAACACTGAAACTGACATTAGGCGGCTCTTGGGGCTGACATGTGATTCACAATGAACTTTACTCTGAAAAAAATAAAAGTAATCAGTTACTCACTACAAAATAAGTTTCGAGTTACTTGTAGCCCAGTTACAAATACATGTACTTGGATTAACAACCCTGGTTATTAGTTTAGAGTAAGAGTGCTGATGTGAGATGGGAAAAGTACTGAATAAAATCAAACTTCATTTTCGAACATAGGCCGAAAATAACTTAAAGTAAAAAAAAAAAAAAGGAGAAAAATTGTCGTTGGCCTATTATAGTAAGTATAAAATTAAATGTCTCCAGCAAAATGGCTTAGTGAATTTTAGGGTAGGCCGCTTACAGCCTTTGGCCTGCTTTTTGGTGTCATGAACTTTCATGTTTTATCACAGTATAACTTGACATAACATAAATTTTTGTTGCCTCTTTAAGTTCTATTTGACTTTTTTTTAAGAGGAAAGAAGTAAGACGGAGTGAAGTGGGGCGTTATAACTTTGGCAGATTTATTATGGAAAGCCTAAAAAGGCTACGCCCAAGACAGACATAATATTTTCCTGAAAAACTCTTACGTGGTGCTAAATTTGGAAACACACGTGATAAGCAGTTGAAAATATGAAATGTCACTGTAATGGTTAATGACATCATCTATTTAGTAAGAATGGATGTGGGGAGTGGCATATTATTTTTGAATGCGATAAACTCTGAAACTGCTGTATTTGAAATCGGTCGAAACTGTCAACTGCATAATTCGATAGAAGAGGTTTAGCGTTCATGTCCTCTGATCTAAGATGTAATAAATACATGTATTTAGATTACAAAGTTCGTGCCACTGTCTTTCCTTTAGGTATGAAGATGCCAATGTATTTTTCACTGTTGGCTCTATTAGGTTTTACACCTCTCATTAACTTATCCTGGGGTGCCGTTTCAAAATACTTACCAAATATGTTGTTTAGCTCTTCCTCCAAATTTTGACACAAAGAAAAATGCACCTGAACCAGTTAGATTTTGGGAACTTAGGCAGTGAAGCAGACACCCTAATATTTTAGGCCTTTTCACTCAGTAAACAGGGTAACCTTACCCACCTAGCACAATCACAAACTTTATACTTGAGTGACTAAACCTCACCTATTCTGAGTCTACACATATATTTGCACCTATCTAAGCCTTTGAAATTAAAATCCAACCCCTTTCCCCCCGACCCATGGCCAATTTTCTGATTTTATAGGGACTATTTAAAATTGCATATTTTTATGCCAGGTGCTATTGGCATCTCCATACCTTTATCCGTTCCGCCATTTCGCAATTTTATTTAAAACTTCGGAGCCTTTGGTCGCATCTGATTGATTCACAAGAGTTTATTGCCTCGCATATGCCGCGCGCCAGTGGTCAGTGGACAATGTCAGATCATGTCATGCGTTACGCGAGCCTTCTGTTTACGTCACAGAGCGCGCTACACATTCTTTCATCATGAATAGCCAGGGTTGTGTAACGAATATGTAGCGAAAAGGTAGTGACAAAAATTGGTAGTTTTTAGCGTAGCGAAAACCAGCGCTAAAGAAGTAATTGTAGCGCTAGTGAAAGTAGAAAAAAAGTAGTGAGTACTCACGCTACTTTTTTTTCGTCAGCTTTTTTGTTTGGCCCGCCGTGTTTCATTATGTTTTTGAGCACGACCGCCTTTTGAGTCGTTCTGAAATACAACAACTGTTGATGCTTATTATTCATATTTGCCTTTCTATCTCTTTAATGAATAAATGTTATTCTATAACACAGTGACATTGTTTTAATTAATTACATGAATCATTTATGTTGCTTTTCATATCATATATTATATAAGCTGATAAAAGTAGTGAAAAAAGTAGTGAGTACATTTTGAAAAGTAGTGGTAAAGTAGAGAATACCAAATTATAGAAAGTAGTTTTAGAGTAGTGAAATTACTTTTGTGATCAAGTAACTTGTAGTTAATCAACTACTAAAAAAAGTAGCCTTTTGCAAACCCTGTGAATAGCACAGGCACTAATGAAGGTTAAGTTTGGGATAGTAATAGTAGGGATGAGAGAGTTGGAGTATTCGGTGTTCGTGTTCGAGTTTAGAGTGATTTCGATCAGAGATTACGAACGTTTACTGTGGTTCGGGTCGGTCTTTATCTTATATTGCCATGACACATTATATCAACAGAAAAAAACAAAACAAACCGAAATGTTTAATCATCCGTGGATTCTGTTCCTTTCCTAGGCTAGCCTGGGAGTTGAGCGTACTAGGATCGGAAACATGTATGAACGCTAACGTATATACAGTATAGTGTAGCAGAAAAAAAAAGAGGGAGAGTCCAGTTCATGAAACTGGAGCAGATACGATTGAAATAAATGGTTGACGCTTTAAAGGGATATTTCCGCTATTGTATAGCTCCTTATTAATTCATTCACTGTATTACTACCGCATCACAGTGATAATGCAAAGATTACCAGGTAGCAAACAATCATAATATTTTAGTTACCTGATATCCCATGCATAGAACGAGTGCCCTTACCTGTAAGGAAATATGAGCTGCTACGACGAGTGCATTCTAGTAAGCTAATTTCAGATAAAATGAGCGATAGAGGCATGCTAAGACCCAGCCCACTTCAGATTTTAGCTACATAGGAACACAAACTTTAAATGCAAGAGCAGTTTTTTTCTGCTTGTCAGTCTGCGTGCAGCATGAATGATATTTGCATTTAATTTTTGTAGAGTACCGGTAACTGTATGTAGATACAACTCCGCATTATGATTTAAAAGCCTTCACGATCGTTTACAGCAACGTTTTGTTTTTAAATTGGAAATACTATCAACTTCAAGACAGTTGTCGACATTAATGTATTAGCAGTCCGCAGAATAACGTTTATAAAGATGCATGGAACTTTGGAAGTGTCAGGCGAGTTTTCCCTTCGGTACATCATTGAAAACAAACAAAATTGTATTAATCACCGTATTAAGCAGTGTGTTTACTTAATAATCGAAATGGGGACGATATTAGGGAATATTGTTTATCTCTTCTCTGTAGATATATCTATGCAAAATGACTCCATAAATATATATTGGGTCCCGTAATGAAAATTTCAAGAAACAAAAGTCAAAATAGACATGATCTATTAATGGAAACATTTTCGTAAACAAGATGGCATTACTTCCTAGCACTACAAAAGTTTAGCTAAGGGGAAATGAAATGAAGCATGAGCAATTTTAGGAAGTGAATGGAAAGTTGAGTTTAAAGGTAAAATATAATTATGTAAATGTTAATATGAAAATAAACATGAAAATGAAAATACGACTTTATTTACCTTATATAGGGAAACTGTTTTACAATGTTATACATCTCACTCATAATACAAACACATATAACAATACAAGTACTTCATAATAATGCAGTGTTTGCCGTGAAATATTACTGTAATTAGTTACGAAGTCATATAAAAATTATGTATTCAGAATGTTTCATCTGTCCTAGTGCTGTCCCATCGCTTATTATATTTTGTTCGCCCAAGTCGCCCCTGTACCATGGATGCCTGTTTTATTTTTTTTCGACAAAAAACTTGTTAAACTTTTNCAGATTTCTCAAGCAAATACTTTTCATTCTGTGTTTTAAATTCAAATTGTATAGTGTAAATCCTCTGTCAATGCACTACTATGTATTGCTATTGTTTTCTACAGAATACAACTTTGTAGGTTTAGCACTCAAACCATCCTATTTTTGCTGCTTTTACTAAACACTATAACTTAGTGCGCAGTGACAGGTCCTAATGTTCAACGCCGACGGCACGTGGACATTCTCAAGCGGTTCTAATCGTCTGTTTACACCCCTCCGGTCTTGTAAGAAATTATACATCCCTTGATTTTTTTTTTCATGCATACTTTTTCAATAGCCTTAGCAACTGCATTTGTGCGGGCTTATGGTTAGTTAAAAGGCAGTCAAATTTCTTAACCTCTTTTCATCGAAATTGAAAGTGCAAAAAGGATCCCAATGTAAATGTGTAGAATGTTATTTGAGCACAGATGTTGCTCCGAGCGCTGCGAACTTCTCTTGGGTCTTTCGGAAAACTCTTATGGTTTGAGGAGAAAATTTTATTACATTGCTCAGAGACTTTACAATGAGCACTTGAGCCGGGAAATTATCCCCTCTGTCAGCCCTTTCGAAAGGGGGTACATTTGTAGTCAGCAATATTCATAATTATAGTTTAATGTTGATTGTATACTATTATTGCTCCTACTCTCTGGAGTAAAGCCCTTATTTTTTTAATCCCTTTTAACTGCCATAATAGAACGGATTTTCCCGATTTGTTTATGTGAAATGAAATTTTTGGGGAAATTACTAAGCAGTTAAACCCAGCACTCTGATTTACTCCCCACTAGGCTAAGCGTCGATAAAGAATATTGGCGAGTTCTGATTGGATAATTCCCAACAAAAGGCAGGTCTCTTAGCTTAGATTATTGACCGTGGATCTCAGATTATTCAAAGCAGCCAGAGACATTGGAGCAGACAGCACTGTTTCTGAGCAATTGTAAACAGTCAAATTTCTTGCAGTTTTTGGCGTCCAATGTGAAGATTTCTGATAACGGGTTAGACAAGAGGGTTGCAGCGAGCAAAATGGTGAGTTTTCAGTCTTAAATTATAAATATTAGAATGGTGGCAAACAGAAGTTTGATCGCACGAGTCACTGATTTTCTCTGGAGAGGTATTGAGATTCTGGTTATTAATTACGGTAACATATTATTTACCCTCACATTTTATCTGATTTACTTACAATATGATATATAATTTTCACTAATAATATGTTTTTACCTGCACAATTATATTTGTTTGTTCGTTCGTTCACAAGAAGCTAAAAGGTCTCATTCGGTTTGCATGAGACTTGGTGGGAGAGGAGAACTTCACAGAGAATAAAACAACAAATTCGTACATATAAAGCCATCCAGATATCTGAAGATTTTTATAAAGTTTTAGCAACATAACTCAAACAGTTGTCGAATAGTTTCTCTGAAATTGGGTGACATAGGTCTTCAAAAAAGTGCGCCATAGGTGTGTATCGAATCAAAAGGATAAAACCCACAACCTTTTTTTTTTTTGAATAGTGATTGGTCAAAAGATGCAAAAAAAAAACAACATATAAATATATAAAATTGTATGAAGCTGTTTATGGAAAGGCCTGGAATCAAGACTGTTTGGATGTCGTTCATTAGAGTGAAGATGACGTTGTTCACAATATGCTTTATAGTATCATGACTAGAGCTAACATGACAGCACTTTAAGGAAAACGTTAGGCCTGTTTGGAAATATTTATAAATGAAATTGATATATTTAGGTGTCTATAAGTGTTAATCAAAATATTGCATGTGGTTAATTTTATCTTTAATATCATAACTGTATTCAATATAAAGAGATAGCTGGAGTATATAACAAAAAGGTTAGCCATTTTTAATTTGTTAATGTTGATTTGCTGGTTGGTTGTCACCCGCTCCCTCCTCACCCTTGTACAAACGCACATTTGCACGCATGTGCGTGCGCACGCACGCACGCACACACACACACACAAAATTAATTTTGGCATGGCGAAGGTTTGTGCTTTACTGAGTGGCCTTCTGTTTGAAGGTGTCGAACAGTTTTGTTGCGGGGCACCAGGCGGAACTTTCTAAAAGAATAGTGCAGGTTAATGCACCAATGCTGACAAGAAATACTCTGCTGCTTCCTAGAAAAAAAAAAACATTCTTTTACGGTGAGAGCCACCTAAAGTCATCAGCTCAGGTTGGTTTTTTTTTGTCCTACTCCTTTAGGATGGCACCTCAGCAGTGATTAATTCTGGTTACCTTTTCTTATCCAAGGACCTTTATATTGATGGAGAACATACAGTGTCGATTTCAGCCTCTTGAACTTACTAGACTATGTTTGTTAATACCACGTTCTACCTTGTCAGCATGAATTAAATGGGCTTCAGTCGACGGCTGCATCATGTTATTATGCAAATGTAGGAATTTTTTTGAGACTGTGACTAACAGCTGCACCAACGTTTTCGATTTGAATCAGTTCCCACTTTAAAGCCCCAGCCCATGCATGTCAGTGGGTGGAGTATACCCACATGCTCGCACATCTTAAATGCAGGTGATAAAAACATGGCAGGAGAGCCTTTTCTGCCAGTGTCATTGTTAGTGTTTTATCTTCCCACACGTATATTGGTTGAAGAGCCGTTTGTCATAATTTCTATTCGCTGAGTTAACATGATGTTGTCCTTTTGTCATAATTTCTATCTGCTGAGTTAACATGATGTTGTCCTAGATGATTCTCCAATTGTACATAAACCTGCTGGTTTTATAGTGTCTTCTGTGATATCTGCTGNGGGGGGGGGGGGGGGGGGGGGGGGGGGGGTAATAGAGTACACATGGGGTTGTCCAACATGTCATGATGTCGCTTTTGCAAGGAACTCAATATTCTGTCTTGATTTCTATTTGCAGAAGTGGAACAGAGGCGTGAAGAAGGGAAACCTTAAAAAAGAAGATTACAAAAAAGTGCAAACACTCTATCCACTCTTATTGGATGAGGTGCAGCCTGACAAAATTGCGGAACATTTGTTTTCGAAGGGAGTTTTTTCATATGATGATCTGGAAGAAATAAGAAAGCCGGAGGTCAGGCGAGAGAAGACAAAAATAATGCTGGGTAAGCTTTTGTCCTCTGGACCAGGCAATGCTTATCCCGAATTTCTGGAAGCCTTGTCAAAGGAACATCCTCATTTGGCTGAGAAACTGGAGACCACATCAAGGTCACAGGATGCCTGTGAGTACCTCATTTTGTCATTGTCTCCTTAGTGAACCACGAGTACTTTTTTTGGTAGTGTTTTCTCCAGTGCATATGAGTTGGGGGAGGACATTCCCCTGTCATAAATTTCATGGCGAATTCATAAACTTTTTTCAGAATTTTAGGTTTTTCTCAAGGAATGCATACTTTGGAGTGCAGAAAGGAAGGGGGAGTTTGATGCATGTTATTGTTAACTATATTTTTTGGTTTTTAGATGTGTGGGAGAGGGGGGGGGGTTAAAATTTAAGGAGTGAATCATGGGATTGCATGGTCAGGAGAAAACACTGGTTATGTTGAAGTCCGTTTGTAAGTTTTCAGATTAATAGTGCACAGGTTTCAGCAGACCTTGGAATGAGCAAAAGAAGGAAGTAGGCTTTCGAAATCTGACAGGATGGCTCCTCATGTAAGGATGAAAAACTGCTGCAGTCACTCTGATACAGGGTTGGGCACATTCACGAAAAATGGGGAACTGCGGTCCGTTCCCCAATCAGTGCCAAAATGGGGAAATTGCGTTCCATTCCCCGTTCAGCCGAGACTATCAAATTCCATTCCATTCATCTCATTCCATGTCTGAGGAACTTTGTTCCGATCTCCATTCCGTTCTGTTCACTTTTCCTCCGAAAATAGCACGTGTTTCCGAGACAGTTGATTTTACAACAGGAAACTAGGATACTGATGTGTAATGAATGTTACTTTATGTGTGAGTGTTTTCTTTGGAGAAATTCAGTTCCAGGGACGCAAGATTTTGCCGCGTATGTAACAATTACTTAGTGATGAAGAAGAGGATAGTTTTCATGCTTTCCTCAATAGACACAAAAAAAAAAAAATTAAATTCCAGAATCACTAGCGCAATTGCAGAAGTTACTAGTAACTGCCACCTACCAGTGATAACTGTGTAAGTATGCGTCATAACAACAGATAATTTAGAGCCCCTCCTTCCAGAATTCACTGCAAGTGCAAGTAAAGAGAAACTAGAGAAATTACATGGGCACTTGCAACCTTTCGATTTCTTATAAATGTGTGAATTTATTTACGGTGGCACGGAACCAGCTAAAAAAATATCGAGGACGTGATGTATTTATGATCATAAAGCAGGCATAAGTCACAATTTTGGACAAGAGTCACTGTTAGAGTAAATCCTGGTATGTATTGGGCCTATTCTTAAAGTCCAATTCTGTCGGGTAGTTCTGGTTGGTGCTAGACAGGTATTTTTTAAAGGATCCTTGAGAAGCAACGACTGATTCTGCATTACTGTGATACAGAACGCTTTAAGTATGGCTGAAAATCGTTGCAATTAGAATTGCAGCAATGCTTTTAATGGTAAAGAACACCTTTGTAGACTCCATCAAAGGGGAAGTCAGATCAATACAAGGTGATGACGTCATGAGTATGAAAACCATTGTGCTGTCTGCCTAACGTATTGCCGCCCTCTGCTTTCTTCGTGTGTATCGTATCCCACCCTAGTTCTCTAGTTCCTCTACCCTGTCTGTCTACGTTATCCAGTGAGGCTTTATTTCGCTTCTGAAAATTGTTTATTATGGCTTTCAAGCTGGTGTTCAGCAGCTGTCAGCCACCACTCACGATACAGACCTCTCGTTGGGCGTAAGCGTTGTTTTGTTAGAAACAGACTTGAGGTGGTCAAGCCCCGTGACGCAGTCCTGAATACCAGGTCCAGGTGTCATCGTGTCTTTATCATTATCAGTAAGGGGGCACACTTCACTTGCGATTAAAAGTGATAAGCCAGTCCTTGTTGTGTAATGTTAATGGCAACAGGAGCTTCGTCTCCATGGTTGTATTTACCTGATGCCAGGAAAGAGCGGGAGTGACAAACTGATCTTGCTGATTCGATGACAGGTTGAACATAGCTGGTGATTGCAGTGTAGTGAGTGCAGTGATTGCCAGCAAAATGAAAAAAAAAATGGTCACTGATATGTGAAGGAAATTTGAACAGACTTGAAAAAGAACTAAGCTCACAAACTCTGTTCATGATGATCGCATTCACAATGAAACAAAGGAACTCCATTCACAAAATCGGAACTTAGTTCATATGAACGGAGTTCCGCCCAACCCTGCTCTGATACTTGCCTATAAATTGAAAGGCAAAGTCAATGGCAACAACCGTCTCCACGGGTGTGGTTTGAAGAAAGTTTAATGAGGTCACCTATTGTGGGTAACTGCGAAGCTAACCTATCACTGTTCAATGAAATCACATGGAAAAAAATTTTTTTTACATTAAAAATAATCTTGAAATGCCATAAAACTACTTAAAAATCAAGAAGACAAACAGCTTTCATGCCTGGTCTGTTGTATATCCAGTGTGATTTGGTACGAGATGAAAGGGGGAGAGTACTTCATCTTCAGTTTTGTTGGGGTTTTTTTTTCTGTTGTTGTTGTTGTTATTGTTGAAAGTCTGAAGCTAATCCGAGTACCATTGTTTACATGGCATCAATTTTGTAATAAAATAATGATTGTATTTAGTTAATTTGATGTGCGCAGACTGAAAAACAAGTTCTTTTTATTTTAAAGTCAGATGTTTATTTTGTGCAGTCAATAACACCTTCATGACGAGAATAATACATTATTGATATTCACCTTTCTGTTTTGGAAAAATACACCAGTGTCACATGACTGATTTATATCATAAAAACAAAATAAAGAATGATGAATAAAGTTAGGTCAAGTTTGTTTATCCTTGTGATGCTATAGATCTAGTTCTTACCTTCACTCCATTATGCTGGGCGCACGGTAGAATAAATTTGCATGTCACTGCCAATCGTTTGAGCAGTGGTAGTATTTTGCAGCCCAGTGTCACCTAATTGGGTGGCAGGCAACATGTAAAATGATTATTGCCCATAACCGTGGGTCATGCAGCCTGCAGGAGGCTGTACCCCAATTACCTCTTGCTCCAAGAGTTAAGGTCTCCTAGAATTCTGAGGGAGCCTCTACCTACCCCATTACAAAAACTGATCAGAAATACTAATGTTCTTGAAGTACTCACGCCGACTGGCATAGGCAGTAACGCAAGTTGAGTGCGCAGCGGTAGAGTGGCCAGGACCGGGAGGCTGGGGTGAGTCGAAGGGACCCCAGTCTGGGCTGCCCTGGGGATACGGAATAGGGAGGGTGTTCATCCCAGTGAGCATTCGCCAGCCCCGCTCTCTTTCAACAGCAAACCAGTCCGGGATCTTTATCTTTTTTCTTTACCCAATAAACCGATCGAGTCACAACTATCGCACGCAGGCCCCATACCATTGGTAACGTATACCTCTGGTGATCGCGTGGCACTCGTAAGTACGTCATGAGTCCCTTTATAATTTCAGCTTTGTGGCTGTGCTTGCTCGTAGCTTTAGACCCTTCGGAGAACGGGGGCGTTCCGCAGAGCCACCGATTCTTTGGGCGGGTGGCCCTCCATCCCACGTCCCCTCGAACGCAGACTATTCCCATGGAGTGGCGAGTCGCGGTAGCCAGCTAGGACCTCATTGCACCCAGAGGCCCGAAAGTAGGCCCAGTCATTGGCCTGCCGGCACGGTGATCCTAAGCGGGGATAAGCTACGACTCCACACCCCCATTTCAACTCGGCCGGAGGATACCACCCGTCCAGCCCAGGAGTTCATAAAAAGCCTCTTTGCAACTCTCGGGTTTCCCCTCCTGTGTTCTTTGGAGGGGCGACTTGGCGAACTCGGCGGGCATGGAATTGACCACACGAAATGCTCAGACACCTGGCATAGGCAATAATGGACCTCCACTTCTGACTGTCTGCTATTGAAAATAAAGCTGATGTTGAATTGCAACTTTTTCCTGATCCTGAGGAGTTATGATTAAGCAGAG
This sequence comes from Ellobium chinense, assembly GCA_033807755.1. Taxonomy (NCBI): domain Eukaryota; kingdom Metazoa; phylum Mollusca; class Gastropoda; order Ellobiida; family Ellobiidae; genus Ellobium; species Ellobium chinense. Next base: position 20,813 of record JAWQUT010001131.1, on the reverse strand, counting down.
CTGACTGTATACAGTACATAAATAATAGAATAAAATCATTATTTTAAAGAAAATGCATTTTATTTGCAGGTCACACAACAGACAAGAAGAGGAAACAAATGGATGACGACACTCGTCTCATGATCCATGTGTGCATCGAAAAGGGGCAAGAAGAGCTATCTGGTGAATCTGAAGATAAAGTGGCACTTTTGGATGCCCTGCACGTTCATACCAGTGAGCTCATAAAGATCTTGAAACACGATATTGAACCTTCTCTAGAAGTGAGTAATTATAAAAAATATTTGGAGGCACAGGTGGAAAACATCAAGGTTAAAAGAGAAGGTTTACAGAAGAAAATGAAAGTTCAAGCTGAAATAGAAAAAATGAAAGAAGAAGAAGAGGTAAAGATGAAAAAGCTGGAAGAGAAGAGAAAGCAGATAGAACAAGGAAAAAGTTGCATTGAAGAGATAAGGAAAAAGTTTGAAACTTCAGTAATGCAGAAAGAAAAGGACATCAGTAATAAAGAAAAAGAGGTTTGTAGAGAGCAGGAAGAGGGGCTGTTGAAACAGAAAAAGAAAGTAGATTCCCTCAAGGATCAACTGATCAAAATGAAAGAACAACTTCAAAAGGAGAAGAAAAACTTTGAGGACACCATGAAGAAGGAAGAAAAAAAACTGGAAAAGGAAAGGAAAGCATATGAAGACAGCCTAGCAGAATACATTAAAAGAATTAATGAAAGGGCTGTGAAACTGGAAAAATCTTTGGACAATAATCTTCATGGTTTCTCCTCAAAGGCCAAGTGGACATTTCCCCATTTTGTGAAACAGATTTGTAAATTGCCAAAGAAGGTTTTTAACAAAATTTAAAATACAGTAGCAACATCAAGGGGTTGAGCCTAGGCACAGGAGGTTGTGATCAATGTATATGACAGGTGGGCCACTGCAACCAAATAATAACCTTAGGAGTGTTAGAAAATTGGAAATTCTCAGTTCATTATAAATGCAAAATAATTCTCCTATATTACAACATGCTTTATTTCTACATAATCTCAGCAAGCAACACATCTCTGTGCAGTGCTTATCATAGTGATTTTCTTTTAAAGACCTCTGCTCCATGAAACAGTGTAAATTTTGACACATATGTCTTTCATATAATTTGGTTTTCGTGAGCAGCACTGATTTCATTGTGGTTGTCAAAGTCATATTCAGAGATGGATTAATGCACGTTATGCTACATCGTCATCTTGCAGAGGTTAATTTCTATTCATTTTCTCAATGATTCGTATTAATTCTCTCAAGACCTCCCTAAAATTTGATTGTAACCTCCTTCAGCCCCTATGATATGGTAAGAAAATACAAGGAACAAATACCCATCTAAATATATGTAATAGATCTAATAATAGAGTTTTCTCAGCTTTTGTTTCATTCATGAAGATTTGATGTTCTTTATACCAAACACATTCCTAATAAGATGAATTTTAATCAGTCATGACAATTTTTGGACCAGTTTTACACCACCTATTCAAATGTTAAAATATTTTTGTATATTGCCTTTAACTCAAGGCAACATATAAAAGAATATTTTCACAGCGATTATGTGACACAGCTCAGTCAGGCTGTCGAGCAGATTACTCTTTATGTAGTCTGAATAAACTTCTGAAGCTAATATTGAATATGCATCATGATAAACTCAACATTTTACATGTATCCTAACTGTCAACACTCCCCACTATTCCCACTTCAAAACTGTGACATAATTTTTAATTCTACGAAAGGATAGGTAAGCATTGCATTCCCTGACTATATTTATCCTGCTCCAATGTTTTCCAGTCAATGATGTGTAGTATCCCATGCATTTCATAACCATTGAGTTATTTCATTATAAATATAACATATTGAAGTGGGAACTAATAAGGAGTTATTTCCATTGACAGTTTATTCTACTACAAACATGCATATGCGTTAATGTCAATGTAGAGTGTCCCTTTGTTGTTGACTTGAGGCAAGGGGTTTGTTGAGTTGAGGTGAGGGGGTGGGAGCATTTAAATTCTGGACATCGACTTAGCCGATCTAAATTGATAGAAAAATCACCGAGTGGATCTTTGAATGTAGATCGACTTAAGAGTTGTTATGGTTAAGTTGATGTCGACTCAACCATTTCGACTATACAGAATATAAAGCATGGGGGAGGTTCTGTGAAAAAAGATCGACTTATTCCGAAAATCAACTTAGGCGACTTTGACTTATGTGGAGCCGACTGTATTCAGTGTATGCCTTTTTAATTTAGCAGGCTGCTGTTAAATTGGGCAGTGTAATACAGATATTGCCTAGAGGCCCAACGCACTTTTGCACTCTGAAACTGTCTTCGAATATATGAATTTGCGCTTGACAGTGTTCAGTTTTATTGGTGTAGATGGGAAGGGATTAAGATTGCCACTTAAGATGAGTCAATTCATTTTACATCTGTTGTAGTTCAAACACAGGAAAGTAATGGATCTGATCAGTTGACTGGGTCAGAAACTTGCATTTTTTATAAGTAGAGTTGTAGATATGGGAACAATGGTTCTTTAAACTTGTTGCAATGTTTCCCTTTTAACTATCTTTTTATTATTGCTTTGTACATGCATTTTTTTCTTTTTATGTCTTTCCGAGCTGCCAGTCATCGCCCCATCAGAAGTCTCAAATGTGAACTCCCCTTCATGATAACACCAGACTGGAGCAGTAGAGACAAGACACGCAGCCTGGCACACAGAGAGCTAAATACAATTTCAAAAAAAGCAATGTGCTGACATTAATATTCATGCCTTTGCTTCAGTAAGTAAGAGGGTCAAATTTCCCACACTTTAACAGTTTGCTATCATATTTTTTTTCCTATTTTATTGTTCATCATTGTGTAATAAATACCATATGTATTTATGGAAGGAATGATTAAGTTTACTGTAGCATCCTGGAGCTGATTGTGTTTGAGTGCATTTCAACTATTTTAGTATTGATGGCTTCATTGCATCTCACTCTGTTTCACACAATTATCACTTGATTAAAATTAGACTCACATTACACACAAAGTCTTGAACTTTGTAATAACAATCCTCAGTATAACAACAAAATTGGAAGTGTTGTTTGAGAACATACTGACTGTTAGAAAAAACTTGGCAAATATAATTTCTTTATGAAAACTAATAGTTTTTTCTTTGAGAGTGAAAATTGTTTGGTCACTGCCAGGGGTGCAATGGAAGTAATGTATGGAGAGAACGGAAATAGACAATTATAGAGTATGGCCATTAACAGACAGAAACTTAGGGGAATAAGAAAGCTGGTAAGAGATCATGGCAGTTTGCTATGTTGGCTATGAAAACCAAGAGCATTATAATCAGAAGTTGAGACAGCTTTGTCAGAAGTGCAAAGTATATGTCAGCACTTTCATATGTCAGTATAATATTTACACATTTCACAGAGAAATCAATGGACTTATACTGAGGTAAGATGGGAGGAAGGGTTGGTATGGAAGCGCTGCACACTGGCAGATTGGCTCCATTCAAAATCGTTAATGAATTTCCAGTCATGTAGAAAGCCCTTTGCTTAGTTTTAAAATGCTCATAAATTAGAGACTAATTCTGGCCTTAGCCACTCATTTCCAGGCACGATCTTGCTTCACTCGTAAAGAGAGAAGGCTAATAACTAAAGAAAGAATGGAACATAACTCTGCTGGTTGTTTTTTTTTTTTATCTAGGGCACCCTGATATAATTGTATACAGCTTTGAGACTAAAGGAATTCCCAGTTTTTATTTCTTCAATTTCTGCTGCCTACATGAGATCTGATTTTCTGTAACTACACATGACCAGTGGCAGTCTCCTTGTGTGTATTTGTTGCCCAGTCTAGTCTTGTCCTAATGTGTGTAATACTCTGAACATCCCTGTAAGCAGGAGCACAACCCCACTGCCAAAATACATATACTTAAGGGAAAAGTCCCTATTAGGGTTGGATTCTGATGGCCAGCAGGGCTTGTCAGTAATTCAGAATCTTATTTTTCTGAGTTTCACTACATAAGAAGTCTTCCCCACCCTTCAGAATTTGAAAACAGAGGTTGACCTAGGTATTCACTCTTTCCACTCTTTATGTAAATGCTAATTTATTGAATTTCACATGAGGCAATACTCTTATACCATGAAGAAGATTTGGCATTATTTGGACATTTTGCTTGTTTGAGGATATTGAAATACAAAGTGTTGGCAAGTATAGAATACAGAGGTAGGACAGGGAGAAGGAGTGGCAAACAAAGGATTAGATACACACACTTTTATGTATAGAGCAAGGCAGGCATGAGAAAAGACCAGATTGTTTGAGGGAAGGGAGGCTTGGTGGGAGGGGGCGGGAAGAAAATGGAAAGGCTGCATATGGCAGCAGTCTCTAACTTCATTGTAAGCTGGTCTTTCTGCCCCAAGATGTAGAAAGTCCCTGGCATAGTGTTGAGTCGCTCATAAACTTTCTAAGTACAAATATGACTCAAATCTTTAGCACGGTTTAAGCAGTCAGTCAAATGATGTAGATAGAAATCTCTGGCATGGCCAAAACAGTCACAGGAGTTTCTCGGTCTTAGCCACTTCACTCTCTGGCGTGGTGTTGATTCGATCGTAAAGAGGGATGGCTGCAGTTAGAACAAAACACACTAAACTGGATTGTGCAGTACACACTCTTTAGAGTCCTAGACATCTTGATAGTTAGTCAATATTTTCACAAGTTTTGTATACAAGGTTATAGCTGCCTTTATGAAGTCTGATTTTCTGTAGTTACACATGAGCAGTGGCGGTCTCCTTCTTTGTGTTTTTTGTCCAGTCTAGTCTTGTACTAATGTGTGTAATACTCCTGACATCACTGTGGATTGGAGCATAGCCCCTACTAGCAAAATGCATGTAGTTGTTAAAAATGTCCCCATTACGGTTGCATTCTCATGGCCAGCAAGGTTTGGACATGAGGTCTGTGACCCATAAACTTGAAGGAAAATCAGACAATCAGTTCTCATCCCCTAGTAGATGATAAGAAAGGTTTGCAAAGCAGGTTAATGGACTTCGCAACAGGGACTTCACTGGCCATCTTTTCCTGTGCAAACAGAAGTGACTGTTGATATTCATTTGGATATTTCATCTAGCTTGTCAGTAATTCAGAATCTTACTTTTCAAGGTTTCACCACATAGGAAATCCTACCCACCCTTCAGAATTTGAAAACAGCAGTTGACCTAGTTCTTTACCCTTTCCACTCTCTATGTAAATGCTAATTTTTTGAATTTCACATGAGATAGTAGTCTTGTACCATGAAGAACATTTGACATTATTTTAGACACTTGCTAGTTTGAGGATAATGAAATAGAAAGCGTTGGCAAAAATTGAATACAGAGGTGGGACTGAGTGAACGGGTGGCAGACAAGGGGTTAGATATGCATCTTTTATGTATAGAGCAGAGCAGGAAGGGGAAAGAAATAACAATTTTAAGGGAAGGGAGGCCTTGTCAGAGGGGGAACGGGAATAAAAACATTGCATAATGACAACGGTCTCCAACTTCATTCTAAGCTGGTCTTGCTTTCCTATTTTGTAGAAAGTCCCTGGTGCGGTGTTAAATCACTCCTAAACTTTCTAAACGTCAATACACCTTAAACAGCCCCAGGAGTTTCTCGACCTTAGCCATCTCACTCCCTGGCGCGGTGTTGATTCACTCGTAAAGAGGGATGGCTACAGTTAGAACGATTTTTTTAATACCACATGGGGTATTGTTTTAGGAACATTTGGGGTCAATTTTGATAGTGTTCAGGATCCAGTATGGAGTTTTAAAGTTAAGGTTTTGACAGATAGCAGAAACAAAGATTGAGGGGNGGGGGGGGGGGGCTTAATATAGGTGACTTTTATCTATGCATAGATGTGTCAATGTGTGGAAATAGAGTTGTCTGTATAACATGACATTAGTTCATCTGTAGTTCATATTATACGTTCCTCCTGATCCAGTGAATAAGACCTCTCTTTGCTTACATGTTTGAGATTCTGGGAGATCCAGGCATGTGTATATGAACTGATTGCCTGTGCAGTGTTTCAGTATTGTTTTTGTGAATTTTAAATCAAGGGTATCTCTGGGATGGCAGTAACCACAAATTGTGAGCAAAACGTCCTTAGTGTTCAGATTTATTAGAGTATTGGTTTACTTTTCTCATTTGGGACACCATATATTGGATTGACAAACCAGCTACACAGCACCTCATTTTTCATTATCTTGATGATAAATACAAATTTTCCATCCATAAGTCTAATGAAGAAGGTATTAAGTTGCTAAGTGTATACTAGCCTGAATTCCACTTTTATTATGTACACACACATAAGCACCTTTACCTTTCTGAGCAAAATGATTCATTATTATAAGAAACTTCAATTACTGTTTCCTAAAAAGTTTACTGTTAAGCATCTTTTGGAAGGCAGATACCGCTGATTCTAGCACTTCTTTCATATCCAAACCACCAAACCATCTTCACCGGTGCCACCCAGTGATAGCTAGTCTATTTCAATGTGTTTAAGTCAAAGCAGTAAACTTTATCATAAACTGATCATTTTTTCCACCTCGACTCATTACGACCACAATATTTTGGATAGTTTGAATCACCAAAGTTCTTAACTGATTTTTGACAGCGTGGGTTAATCCAGGAATTTGCATCCTTCTAAGAGAAAATGATAGGTTTACCTTCATCTCATTTTCACCAGTGAGACATCTATGCTCATTGAAATAACATAGGACACCCAAATTGATTTCAGCATGAAGCAGAATAAGTCTAAATTTCCTTTATCCTGTTTTTTAGCAAAAACGGCATAGGTGTAATACAAATTGTCCGAAGGAAAAAATACAAGAGTCGTAATATTTTCACACTACAAAAGGAAGACATGAATATGAATTAAGTTTGGGGAAAGAAACGTGTGAAACCATAAGATGAGTGAAACTAGCTAGAAAAATGGATGAATGTTTGCACACATTGTTAATTTTCCAGTGAAGGATGGAGTTCATTATTATTTCGTCTTGCCAGTGGCGGTTTCCTTGTGTGTATTTTTTGCCCAGTCTGGTCTTGTCCTATGTGTGTAATACTTTTTACTTCATTGTGGATAGGAGCACAGCCCCCCACTAGCATAATGATTGTAGTTATGACAAAAGTCCCTAATAGGATTGCATTCTTATGCGGTTTCCAACTTCATTCTAAGCTGGTCTTGCTATACCATGTTGCAGAAAGTCCCTGGTGCGGTGTTAAATCACTCCTAAACTTTCTAAATGTCAATACACCTGAAACAGTCGCAGGAATTTTTTTACTTTAGCCATCTCACTCCCTGGCGCGGTGTTGATTCACTCGTAAAGAGGGATGGCTACAGTTAGAACAAAACATACCAAATTGGATTGTCCAGTACACACTCATTAGAAGTCTAGACATCTTTATAATTTATCAATATTTTCACAAGTTTTGTATACAATGTTATAGCTGCCTATATGAAATCTGATTTTCTGTAGATACACATGACCAGTGGCGATCTCCTTGTTTGTGATTGTTGTCCAATCTAGTCTTATCCTAATGTGTGTAATACATCTGACATTACCGTGGATAGGAGCATAGCCCCTACTAGAAAAATGCATGTAGTTGTTAAAAAAGTCCCTATTAGGGTTGCATTCTCATGGCCAGGAGAGCTTGGACATGAGGTCTGTGACCCATAAACTTGAAGGAAAATCAGACAATTAGTTCTCATCCTCTAGTAGATGATGAGAAAGTTTTGCAAAGCAGGTTAATGGACTTCGCAACAGGGACTTCACTGGCCATCTTTTCCTGTGCAAACACGACTGACTGTTCATGTTAATTTGGATATTTCATCTAGCTTGTCAATAATTCAGAATCTTATTTTTCAGAGTTTCACTACATAGGAAATCTTACCCATCCCTCAGAATTTGAAAACAACGGTTGACCTAGTTCTTCACCTTTCCACTCTTTATGTGAATGCTAATTTATTGAATTTCACATGAGACAATACTCTTGTACCTTGAAGAACATTTGGCATTATTTTGGACATTTGCTAGTTTGAGGATATTGAAATACAAAATGTTGGCAAAAATTGAATACAGAGGTGGGATGGAGTGAACAGGTGGCAGACCATGAGTTATATAGATATGCATCTTTTATGTATAGAGCAGTGTAGGCAGGGGAAAGGACTAGCAATTTCAAGGGAAGGGAAGCCTGGTCGGAGGGGGAAAGGGAAGAGAAACATTGCATAATGACAGTGGTCTCGGACTTCATTCTAAACTGGTCTTGCTGTCCCATGTTGTAGAAAGTCCCTGGTGCGGTGTTAAATCACCCCTAAACTTTCTAAACGTCAATACACCTGAAACAATCCCGGGAGTTTCTCCACCTTAGCCATCTCACTCCCTGGCGTGGTGTTGATTCACTCGTAAAGAGGGATGGCTACAGTTAGAACGAAACACACCAAATTGGATTGTCCAGTACACACTCATTAGAAGTCTAGATATCTTGGTAGTCTGTCATTATTTTCACAAGTTTTGAATACAAGATTTTTCTGTCTATATGAAGTCTGATTTTCTGTAGCTACACATGACCAGTGGTGGTCTCCTTGTTCGTGTTTGTTGTCCAGTCTAAGTCTTGTACTAATGTGTGCAATATTCCTGATGTCATTTTGGACAGGAGCGCAGCCCCCACTGGCAAAATGCTTGTAGTTATAAAAAAAGTCCCTTTAGGGTTGACTTCTCATGGCCAGCAGGGCTTGGACATGAATCGGAGACCCATAAACTTTAAGGAAAATCAGACTATGGAAAGGTAAAGTTTTACAGAGGAGATTAATGGAGTGTAGGAAGTCAGATTTTAGAAGCAGCAAAATCTTGTGCTAACGGGAGTGACTTTTTCTGGTGCTTGATATTGACCATCTGATATGTCAGTGATTCACAGCCCCAGTGTTTTCTCTAGATTGCGCAATTGCACATTTAAATTTCATAATTTCACCTAAAAATACATTGAATGAGTGTCAGTCTCCCCCATCTTTTATGCACTCCAAAGTTTGCATAATTTGAGAAAAACATTAATTCCTTCTAAAAATTTACAAATTCCTAGTGTGGAGAAAACACTGCAGCCGTATTTTTCTTAGGTTTCAAAACGTCTCAAACATTTCAATCACTCTCCAGACTTAAAGGATTCTCTCCTTTGAGCTTCATCTGTCTGAAATAAAAGTGTTAAAGGGAGAGTTCATGAAGAATAAAACTAGGAATCCATTACTACTGGTGATTGCCTACTCTACTTGACTGCTGATATTTTTAATACCACATGGGGTATTGTTTTAGAAACATTTGGGGTCAGTTTTGATAGTGTTTAGGATCCAGTATGGAGTTTTAAAGTTTAGGTTTTGACAGATAGCAGAAACAAAGATTGAGGGGAGGGGGCTTAATATAGGTGAATTTTATTTATTCATAGATGTGTCAATGTGTGGATACAGAGTTGTCTGTATAACATGACACTAGTTCGTCTGCAGTTCATATTATATGTCCCTCTTGATCCAGTGAATAAGACCTCTCTTTGCGAACATGTTTGAGATTCTGGGAGATCAAGCCATGTGTATATGAATTGATTGCCTGTGCAGTGTTTCAGTATTTTTTTTGTGAATTTTAAATCAAGGGTATCTCTGGGATGGCAGTAACCACAAATTGTGAACAAAAATTCTTTAGTGTTCAGATTTATTAGAGTATTGGTTTACTTTTCTCATTTGGGACACCATATATTGGATTTACAAACCAGCCACACAGCTCCTCATTTTTCATTATCGTGATGATAAATACAATTTTTCCATTCACAAGTCTAATGAAGAAGGTATAAAGTTGCTAAGTGTATACTAGCCTGAATTCCACATTCATTATGTGCGCACATAAACACCTTTACCTTTTTGCGCAAAATGGTTCATTATTGTAAAGAAACTACAATTACTGTTCCCTANTCTTTTGGAAGGCAGATACCGCTGATTCTAGCACTTCTTTCATATCCAAACCACCAAACCATCTTCACCGGTGCCACCCAGTGATAGCTAGTCTATTTCAATGTGTTTAAGTCAAAGCAGTAAACTTTATCATAAACTGATCATTTTTTCCACCTCGACTCATTACGACCACAATATTTTGGATAGTTTGAATCACCAAAGTTCTTAACTGATTTTTGACAGCGTGGGTTAATCCAGGAATTTGCATCCTTCTAAGAGAAAATGATAGGTTTACCTTCATCTCATTTTCACCAGTGAGACATCTATGCTCATTGAAATAACATAGGACACCCAAATTGATTTCAGCATGAAGCAGAATAAGTCTAAATTTCCTTTATCCTGTTTTTTAGCAAAAACGGCATAGGTGTAATACAAATTGTCCGAAGGAAAAAATACAAGAGTCGTAATATTTTCACACTACAAAAAGAAGACATGAATATGAATTAAGTTTGGGGAAAGAAATGTGTGAAACCATAAGATGAGTGAAAGTAGCTAGAAAAATGGATGCATGTTTGCACACATTGTTAATTTTCCAGTGAAGGATGGAATTCATTATTATTTCGTCTTGCCAATGGCGGTTTCCTTGTGTGTATTTTTTGCCCAGTCTGGTCTTGTCCTATGTGTGTAATACTTCTTACTTCATTGTGGTTAGGAGCACAGCCCCACACTAGCATAATGATTGTAGTTATGACAAAAGTCCCTAATAGGGTTGCATTGCATTCTTATGGCCGGCAGGGCTTGGACAAGGGGTTAGATATACATGCTTTTATTTATAGGCAGGGCAGGCAGGGGAAAAGACTAGATATTTTAAGGGAAGGGAGGCCTGGTGGGAGGGGGGAAAGGGAAAAAAAACCAACTGCATAATGACATTCTAAGCTGGTCTTGCTGTACCATGTTGCAGAAAGTCCCTGGTGAGGTGTGAAATCACTCCTAAACTTTCTAAATGTCAATACACCTGAAACAGTGGCAGGAATTTTTTTACTTTAGCCATCTCACTCCCTGGCGCGGTGTTGATTCACTCGTAAAAAAGGATGGCTACATTTAGAACAAAACATACCCAATTGGATTGTCCAGTACACACTCATTAGAGGTCTAGACATCTTTATAATTTATCAATATTTTCACAAGTTTTATATACAATGTTATAGCTGCCTATATGAAATCTGATTTTCTGTAGATACACATGACCAGTGGCGATCTCCTTTTTTGTGATTGTTGTCCAATCTAGTCTTATCCTAATGTGTGTAATACATCTGACATTACTGTGGATAGGAGCATAGCCCCTACTAGAAAAATGCATGTAGTTGTTAAAAAAGTCCCTATTAGGGTTGCATTCTCATGGCCAGGAGAGCTTGGACATGAGGTCTGTGACCCATGAACTTGAAGGAAAATCAGACAATTAGTTCTCATCCCCTAGTAGTAGATGATAAGAAAGTTTTGCAAAGCAGGTTAATAGACTTCGCAACAGGGACTTCACTGGCGATATTTTCCTGTGCAAACAGAACTGATTGTTGATGTTAATTTGGATAATTCATCTAGCTTGTCAATAATTCAGAATCTTATTTTTCAAAGTTTCACTACAAAGGAAATCTTACCCATCCCTCTTGTACCTTAAAGAACATTTGGCATTATTTTGGACATTTGCTAGTTTGAGGATATTGAAATACAAAATGTTGGCAAAAATTGAATACAGAGGTGGGATGGAGTGAACGGGTGGCAGACAAGGCATATATGCATCTTTTATGTATAGAGCAATGTAGGCAAGGGAAAGGACTAGCAATTTCAAGGGAAGGGAAGCCTGGTCGGAGGGGGAAAGGGAAGAGAAACATTGCATAATAACAGTGGTCTCGGACTTCATTCTAAACTGGTCTTGCTGTCCCATGTTGTAGAAAGTCCCTGGTGCGGTGTTAAATCACTCCTAAACTTTCTAAACGTCAATACACCTGAAACAATCCCGGGAGTTTCTCCACCTTAGCCATCTCACTCCCTGGCGTGGTGTTGATTCACTCGTAAAGAGGGATGGCTACAGTTAGAACGAAACACACCAAATTGGATTGTCCAGTACACACTCATTAGAAGTCTAGATATCTTGGTAGTCTGTCATTATTTTCACAAGTTTTGAATACAAGATTTTTCTGTCTATATGAAGTCTGATTTTCTGTAGCTACACATGACCAGTGGTGGTCTCCTTGTTCGTGTTTGTTGTCCAGTCTAGTCTTGTACTAATGTGTGTAATATTCCTGATGTCATTTTGGATAGGAGCACAGCCTCCACTGGCAAAATGCTTGTAGTTATAAAAAAAGTCCCTTTAGGGTTGACTTCTCATGACCAGCAGGGCTTGGACATGAATCGGAGACCCATAAACTTTAAGGAAAATCAGACTATCGAAAGGTAAAGTTTTACAGAGGAGATTAATGGAGTGTAGGAAGTCAGATTTTAGAAGCAGCAAAATCTTGTGCTAACGGGAGTGACTTTTTCTGGTGCTTGATATTGACCATCTGATATGTCAGTGATTCACAGCCCCAGTGTTTTCTCTAGATTGCGCAATTGCACATTTAAATTTCATAATTTCACCTAAAAATACATTGAATGAGTGTCAGTCTCCCCCATCTTTTATGCACTCCAAAGTTGCATAATTTGAGAAAAACATCAATTGCTTCTAAATATTCACAAATTCCTTCCTAAATTTATGACAAGGAAAGAATGTGTTCCCTATCTTGTATGGTGTGGAGAAAACACTGCAGCCGTATTTTTCTTAGGTTTCAAAACATCAAAGATTTCAGTCACTCTCCAGACTTAGATAGGATTCTCTCCTTTGAGCTTCATCTGTCTGAAATTAAAGAGTGTTAAAGGGAGAGTTCACGAAGAATGAAAATAGGAATCCATCACTCCTGGTGACTGCCTACTCTACTTGACCGTTAATTTTTTAAATACCACATAGGGTATTGTTTTAGGAACATTTGGGGTCAGTTTTGATAGTGTTCAGGATCCAGTATGGAGTTTTAAAGTTAAGGTTTTGACAGATAGCAGAAACAAAGATTGAGGGGAGGGGGCTTAATATAGGTGAATTTTATTTATTCATAGATGTGTCAATGTGTGGATACAGAGTTGTCTGTATAACATGACACTAGTTCGTCTGCAGTTCATATTATATGTCCCTCTTGATCCAGTGAATAAGACCTCTCTTTGCGAACATGTTTGAGATTCTGGGAGATCAAGCCATGTGTATATGAATTGATTGCCTGTGCAGTGTTTCAGTATTTTTTTTGTGAATTTTAAATCAAGGGTATCTCTGGGATGGCAGTAACCACAAATTGTGAACAAAAATTCTTTAGTGTTCAGATTTATTAGAGTATTGGTTTACTTTTCTCATTTGGGACACCATATATTGGATTTACAAACCAGCCACACAGCTCCTCATTTTTCATTATCGTGATGATAAATACAATTTTTCCATTCACAAGTCTAATGAAGAAGGTATAAAGTTGCTAAGTGTATACTAGCCTGAATTCCACATTCATTATGTGCGCACATAAACACCTTTACCTTTTTGCGCAAAATGGTTCATTATTGTAAAGAAACTACAATTACTGTTCCCTAAAATGTTTACTTTTAAGCTTTTTTTTGAAGGCAGATACCGCTGATTCTAGCACTTCTTTCATATCCAAATCATTTTCACCGGTGCCACCCAGTGATACCTAGTCTATTTCAGGGTGTTTAAGTCAAAGCAAGAAACTTTTTATCATAAACTGATCATTTTTTCCACCTCGATTTATTACAGCCACAATATTTTGGTTAGTTTGAATCACCAAAGTTCTTGACTGATTTTTGACAGGAATTTACATCCTTCTAAGAGAAAGTGATAGGTTAACCTTCATCTCACTTTCACCAGTGAGACATCTATGCTTATTGAAATAACATAGGACACCCAAATTGATTTCAGCATGATGCAAAATAAGTCTTAATATCCTTTTTCCTGTTTTTTAGCAATAAACGGCATAGGTGTAATACAAATTGTCCGAAGGAGAAACACATAAGAGTCGTAGTATTTTCACACTACAAAAGGAAGACATGAATATGAATTAAGTTTGGGGAAAGAAAAGTGTGAACCCAAAAGATGAGTGAAAGTAGCTAGAAAAAGGCATGAATATTTGCACACATTGTTAATTGTATAGTGAAGGATGGAATTCATTATGATGTCGTGTTGCCTTGTGATGCCACTCTGTATGTCTTGTTTAACCTGCTCATGTCTCATGAATCCATTTTGGATGTATTGTAAAGGACTTGTTAAAATTTGATATGTACATTATTTTGAAGCATTTTGTAATGTCAGATAACATGGTAATCGAAAGAGTTCAGAACTATAGGTCCACCTGATGGCAGTAATCCTCTTCACAACTCACTTTAGTAATTTACATAAGTAGAAGAATAGTGGAAGATGGTGTCAGCATGAGACTCAGCTGAGCTGATCCACTAGTTCAGAGGAACTAAGCTCATGAAGCTGTCATGCTACAAGAGAAGTAAAGCTGCTTTGTTGCATCAGAATTCTACATCAACATAATTGGACCAGATGGCATAAAATAAGTAATCAATGTGAGCATGTCGTCCACATTTTAGTTGATTCAAGGTTATTGCAGTCAGGTGGAAAGACTTACTCTTTGAGTTTACAAGTCGGAGAATTGAGAATTTTTGAAGTTCTGACTATTAAGGGGCAACAATCTACAGTTTATAGCCTACAGTATGCTCAAATTGCTGGGTTACCTAGCCACACATTCCTCTTCTAGTTCTAATATAGTAGTGGCAAGGGAGGGGAGGTAACCTTGAATTACAGTGTTCTTTGCGTTTCGATATTTCATTCTTTATCTACTCAAAAAATGTGCATATATTTTCCTGTTGTACAAAGTAGTCTGTAATGCATGCTTACAGTTATATGATGCATTAGGTGTGTGAAGCTGAGAAATGTATTTTATCCATCCCTGATTATCTTCACCTAAGGAAATTATTTTGCGGCATCCCCAGAGTATCTTCTTGGGAACACTTTCTAAATAGATGTTCCTTTCATATTTGTGATATTTAGCTCTTAGGAGAACTCGCTCATACTTAGGTCATAAGTAACTGCTTGTTTCTTATGAACAGAAATACTCTTGTCCAAGACATGACTTCAGCTGTCTTCGTCACTAACCTTTTGATCTGCATGAAGAGATTACAGTAACCAAAAGCTTGTTAGCTAAGTAAGGGTTATTAAGGATTGCAGAAACATTACATGTCTTGCAGTCAGTCAGAGTATGGTTTATGTCCCATTTCAGCTAAATCCAGTTATAATTTGCCATTAAAAATCTTCTTGTTTGTGCTTTCATTAGGAGAACAATTTTTTACCTAGTAATCCTTGTCTGAGATATGACTGTTTGAGATGGTAAGGGATCACCCAATGCATTGAATAAAAATAATGAAAAAAAATTAGAATTGAAGACTGATTTCATACAGTGTAATTCATCTAATATGGATCACAAAACTCAAATTTATCATGTTTATAAGTTGTGCCTTAAATCCATGTTTTTCTTAATTTGTAGATGCAGTATCATCCCTGATTTTCGCAACAAACAAAAATTATATACCAGACGGCCCTGTCCACTTCCAGAATTTGATATCTTGGTTCCTAGTTAGCCACACATGCCTAAATTTGACTGGCTGCAAGATACATGTAGTCTATATCAGCATTTCAGTAGAAGACATCATGTCACACTTCTGTCAGGATTCATCACGATTGTAAATACTGTACAGAAACTAAACACCCAACACTTACCATAATCATCTTTGTAATAGTAATTATTTACAAAACATTAAGCCACATAGGATGTAAATAAATAAATAAAGAAAACTATAAGAATTTAACAAATTTAATACATGAAGTTTCGGATTCAGATGCAGGAAATAAATGAGCTAAGAACAATAAGACATAAGTAAAGATTCATTGTAATTTAATAAAAGTTATCAGTATCGCTGTGTAATAGCTATAGCAGCAGATTAAGAGTTGAAATAATAAAACAATCATCTTCCACACTAAATATTTTAGGCAGCAATAGTACAATATTATCTCATTTGCATCATCTATTAGAATTATAGAATAATCATTTGTGTTTTGTTGGTTTGTTTTTTTTGTCAACAGGCAGCAGTTGTTAAATATACACATTTCTAAAAGCAGTGTTAATACTTACATTCCTGTTATAAAAATTTTTTTTAAAAACACAGAAGCTATACAAGGATATCAAAAAAAATGGGAATGGCCTTTGCACCATTGCACTGTAGTTTAAAGCTTCTAAGCTCAATGACATGTCCACCAGTTCTTGTGCATAATCAGTTAAACTTACAATGGACAGAATGTCAGTGTTGTCTGTTAATTGTTATGATATCATGATAGTTCCTCTGATCCATTAAAGATTCCAACGAGCCCAGTGATCACAGAATGGCTTTCTGTGGTATATTCTTGTTTTTGGTTGGTTTTTTTTTCACACAAGCATGTAAATCCACAGTATTTTTATATTAATTTTAGTCAATTGTGACTATATTTCTTCATTATCATTATGAAATATTTCAACATTTACATGCCTACAAGTCAATATCAATGGCCCGCTTGTACAAGGTGATGTCATTTCCATCCAGTACTTGTTCTCAGGCTCAGGGTTACCGGATTTTGTCCCCAGATTCTTGCAAGTCGTGAATGACAAAGAGGAGAAGGGAGTGACATAATAAACTAAAAACTATAGGAATAGGAAGAGGAGTGATTGCGGCTTATAGGGATAAATTAAATAATTGCATGGCAGTTCTGCTCAGGTACTAAATGAAGTACGCTATGTGACTTTATTTACTTACAGTTTGTCGAGATTTCAGGTGAAGATCACAGAGAACCAAAATATGAGACAGCTTGAATGTCCTACCAAACCATAAGGTTAGGAAAAAGGAGATGGATTGTGAGGGCTTCATTGCCAGGGCCAAGTTCAGAGCACAAGATCACACATATATTGACAGTCTAAGGGTCAGGAGTAAGCATTAGAAAGTTTAAGGGAATGTAAACTAAAATGGGAGAAATATCAATTTTGTTGTCTTAGACTTGGCCTTGGATGTAATGAAGCCACATCCAGTACAGGAAGGAGTGTATTGGTTGATGCCACATGATTGTCGTAAAGATGAACCATTTCTTCACTAAGTCTTTGACATGAATAAGTTTCAGGTCAGAAAATCTCGTACTAAGAAGAAGTAGAGGTACTAAAACACTATATTGTCCAAGTATAAGAAATACATTTATTATAACAAAGCCATGCCGTCTGTCTATACTCGTTGGTATTATTTTCTAAGTCTTACTCATAAGTATTATGTATATATTATTTATATTTATTATATTATTGTTTGTGAATTATGCCCTCGGCTCTTGACTGCAAACCTCAGATTCCTTTTCTTAAGCTATTTAGTGTCAAGCTCATTGAAAACATTCATTAAAAATCCTGATGGTTGCTGTCGCAAATGCTGCATTTCTGTACCTTCCAAACTGCAACACGCATATGTAATGAAAAAGTTCACAAGCTTATAGAGTGCACTCTAATCAGTGAACCCAATAAAATAAGAGAGATTTCAAATAGATCTCGTGTTCAAGTGCTGCAAACACAATCCAAAAAGCTTTTTAATTAGTAATAATTCAATGAAATGCACCAGCATGTTGCTATCAGCTAATCATATGAAAGGTAATGCCATTGGTGCACTATACTGCTGAAGGCAAGAGTCTTGAACCGGAGTAAACTGACTGTTGTAAATTCTTCAAAGAAACCAGCAGCNCAGATCACTAATCCAGAATGGTTTACCAAAAAACCAAAAAAAAGAAGGATTTTCTTGTTTTAAAAAAAAACTGACATTTTGTATTTCACCAAAATGATTTTCTGCAAAGGAAATTGACTGATACATAATATATAATAACATATTGATAATTTATCTTTAAAAAAAATTTAGGGTTTTATCATTTCGAACTGAGAGCCTGTCCATTCGGAAGTGGATAAACATACAATGAAGAATACAATATGTAAATTTTACACCTATCTGAATACATAATGTTAACATTCGTCCACTTGACAGGTGATAAAATATAAAAAGCAGATATTTATCTAATAATAAGTCACAGTAAAGCAGATGTTCACTTTATTTTGCATTGTTTGACATGGACACTGCAAATGTTGATGGTACATGCCGATATTATGGACTTCATTGTTGGGTGAATGTTGCCCCTTAAAACTAAATCTTGACTAACCAGTTAACTTCCATTTCATCTTTTCTTCTAAATGAGTTATTTCATGTATACATTTCTTTTCTTTTTTTCAGTGGTGTTAACATGTTACAATAATTTTTTTTTGTACATAATATGTCAATATTATTTGATTTCTTGTATTGGATTTCTGGTTTATTATTGGTGAGATTCTATCCATGCAAAGTAGATTGTGAAACATAGAAAGCAAGGGCCGTAATTAGTATCTCTGCAGCCCCTGCAACACAGATTGGAAGAGGAAGAAGAGAAAAAGAAAGAAAGGAAAAGGAGAGAAATTATTATATGAGGATGGTTTGTTCCTTCCCGAGCAATATATTTTTTTGGCTGAGGGTGAAAAGATAAGTACGACCCTGCCTATAGTGTTAGAATGCTATGGCTCTCATCAAAAACATTTTATTCTAAATAATGTTATGCATGTAGAATGACTTTGTTATGTCTTTGAGATTTATCTAGCCAGATCACTAATCCAGAATGGTTTACCAAAAAAAAAAAAAAAGGGGGGGATTTTCTTGTTTAAAAAAAAAATGACATTTTGTATTTCACCAAAATGATTTTTTGCAAAGGAAATTGACTGATACATAATATATAGTAACATATTGATAATTTATCTTTAAACAAAATTTAGGGTTTTATCATTTCGAACTGAGAGCCTGTTCATTCGGAAGTGGATAAACATACAATGAAGAATACAATATGTAAATTTTACACCTGAGTACATAATGTTAACACTTGTCCACTTGACAGGTGATAAAATATAAAAAGCAGATCCAACTATATTTGTCTAATAATAAGTCACAATAAAGCAGATGTTCACTTTATTTTGCATTGTATAACATGGACACTGCAAATACATGTATTGATGGTACATGCCCATGTCATGGACTTCATTGTTGGGTGAATGTTGCCCCTTAAAACTGAATCTTGACTAACCAGTTAACTTCCATTTCATCTTTTCTTCTGAATGAGTTATTTCATGTGTACATTTCTTTTCTTCTTTTCAGTGGTGTTAACATGTTACAATATTTTCTTTTCGTAGGTAGTATGTCAATATAATTGATTTCTTTGTATTGGATTTCTGGTTTATTATTGGTGAGATTCTATCCTTGCAAAGCAGATTGTGAGACATAGAAAGCAAGGGCCGTAATTAGTTTCCATGCAGCCCCCACAACACAGATTGGAAGAGGAAAAAGAGAAAAAGAAAGAAAGGAAGAGGAGAGAAATTATATGAGGATGGTTTGTCCCTCCCCCAGCAATATGTTCTTTTTGGATGTGGGTGAAAAGATAATTACGGCCCTGCCTATAGTGTCAGAATGCTATGGTTCTCATCAAAAACATTTTATTCTAAATAATGTTATGCATGTAGAATGAATTTGTTATGTCTTTGAGATTTATCTAGCCAGATCACTAATCCAGAATGGTTTACCAAAAAACAAAAAAAAGAAGGATTTTCTTGTTTTAAACAAAAAACTGACATTTTGTATTTCACCAAAATGATTTTCTGCAAAGGAAATTGACTGATACATAATATATAGTAACATATTGATAAGTTATCTTTTAAAAACAAAAAAATGGGGGTTTTAACATTTCGAACTGAGAGCCTGTCCATTCTGAAGTGGATAAACATACAATGAAGAATACAATATGTAAATTTTACACCTATCTGAGTACATAATGTTAACGTTCGTCCACTTGACAGGTGATAAAATATAAAAAGCAGATCCAACTATATTTATCTAATAATAAGTCACAATAAAGCAGATGTTCACTTTATTTTGCATTGTTTAACATGGACACTGCAAATATTGATGGTACATGCCCATGTTATGGACTTCATTGTTGGGGGAATGTTGCCCCTTAAAAGTTTTATATATGAGTGACAATAAAGCTGATGTTCATTTTATTTTGCGATGAATTTGGGCGCACGCAATGAAAATAGTTTTCACAATGAAATGTTACTATTTAAATAATAGTGGAATGTCACAACAGTGGCATGATTTTGCCAGGTGGGACAGGTCAGTAGCATTTGGCGTCCCGTGTTGTTTTTGTTTTCATACTACCAGTACAACAGAGCTTTGGAACAAGAATGATGCATTAGCGAGTCAAGGAATAGCTTTCCTTTGCCACAGAAGGGTTTTCCATCACTACGAACAACACCCATTTTTCAAATTGGCTTTGTTTGTCTGGACAGTGAATTTCTGATACAGAGCATAGATCTCCTGGTGATGGACAACAAACCAAAGCATGAAGCAACATATGATTTTGAGTACTATGACCCATGGTCTCTGACCAAGCGAAGCATTGCAACTTTCATCTTAGCAAGTTCAAAACAACTGGCGATTACACGAAGTTTACAAAGCAAAACAAGAACGTCAGCTTTTATAAATGTTAAGCCTCTCTAATTATTTAAAAAAAAAAAAAAAAGGCCGCTTTGCAACTCGGCATTGACGAAAAGTCTGGAATGTCAGATTTCATGGGTGTTGGTGGC
>JAWQUT010001130.1:45347-57241 GCA_033807755.1 Ellobium chinense | reverse complement strand
GCAGATTTTTAAAGGTAGGTACTTTCAAAAAACGGGTCACTCCCACGTCCCTGGCATGATGAATGACCAAAAACCCCATGAATCATATCTACACATGCTAAATTACTCATTTATGTCCCAAAAGCCCAAAATTGTCGATAAATAATTAATCTGGAAGAAACGACAGGTGGTCGATGTAAGAATATAGTAGGTCATTAAAGGTAAATTGCTCTCAAAAACGTATCATTTCCACATTCAGGGGCAAATTGATGGTACAAAACATCAAACCAACATCTAATCTTACTAAAACAGTCGCTTATTTTTTTTAGGAAACGGTAAGAAGCAGGAATTTTTGGGTATTTGTAATTGAGGTGTGAGATGCGATTTATTAAAGGTTGGTAACTTTAAAGGCGTGCCATTCCTACACCCAGCGGAATATTTTGGGCTAACAAGCAAAAATCACAACCTCAGACATCAGGCTTGACGTGGGTACCCATCCCATAAAATCCGCAAGGGGGGGGGGAGGGTTTCGGTAGTTGGCCCATGGACTACTAGTGTTTATTCGGTGCAACGCAGCGCAACTCAGTGAAAGAGTCAATGAGCTGGGGAAAACTTTAAAAGTTATGACGGATGTTCTAACCTAAGCTAAACTGTAGACAGAAAGAATTATCAACGTATATGTTGATAAAATCCCTCAGAAATGCCACACAACTAACCACAAATCCACAAATGACCCAAGGTCAAAAGGTGCCATTTGAAGGATTAATTTTCAAAGTTTGCCCAAATGACAAAATTTTGTGTCTGGTACATTGTTTCATATTATATTTTCTTAAAATGAAAGGTAAAAGATAGTTCACTGAGCATATTTTGAAAAAAAAGGGTTTTGATTCATGCTTGTGAAGACATGTCCCTTGTGACGCGTGACAATAAAAATGCTCTCAAATGTGCACAAAATAAGTGCTATGTTAAAATTTACGCATGAATTGTATACCAGAGGCGCGATATTTTAGGATGAAACCAAATTCTGGTTCCTTACTGCAAATTTGTGTAAGAAGAGAGTGCAACTTTGCTGTGACATATTACCGGGGATTGAGAGGCAGAATCACTTTTCTTGTATGTTGCATGACATCATATCAAAGCTATACACTTCCCAACTAGACTTTTGGGGTACATCAATGATTCCATTTCATCATGTACTGCAGAGGGGAATGCTATCAAGAACTTGCTTATGGCAAGTTGCATGTTCCTTGTGACAAAATAGTGTGTGACAAAAAATGTGTGTAGTCACACGTAGCAAGGGACATGTCCTTGAAAGTAACAACTTAAACATTGCTGTTTGCATACTTAGAAAGAACCTAAAGCACTCATAAGAATGAAAAAAATACACATGAAATTATTTTCAATTACATATCTCTTTTATTCTGTGAAAAGTCAACTTGCCATGTTCCTTGTGACATATCAAAAGTGTGACAGCATAAATAAACATGTATGAGGGTCTCTTCATTGAACTCATTATAATAATTGATTAACAAATATGAACAAGAGTCTTTTTAAAGAGAACAAAATCATTTCATAAGAAAATAAAGTGAAGTTGTGATGAAAAGAAGGAAAACATGTTCCTTGTGACAATTAATGTGTGACAACAGTAATTTGAAGTGACCTATAAAATCATCATAAAAATTAGCTATAAATCATACATATACAAGATACATGTTTTTTTTCCAAGCTATTAGGTTTAGTTGAAAATAAACGAAGTGAAGCTGGATAAATTAACAGCAGTTTCAGTATAGAGGAGCATTTCAGACTGAGCGGCTCCACAAAATAAATTCTTTTGACCAATAAAAAATAGTACAGTAATAAATTTTGTATAGCACCCAAGCCCCAAGGAGTGCTTAAAGCGCTTTGACAACATACATTCTCTCAGATATGCATTCAGGCTCACCTCATACAGTGAATATAAGAAAACACTCATCCCCAAACATACTCAAGCACGCACACATAGTATGCAAACATGCACTCACACATACACACATAGATCTATGCACACACACATAATTATTCCTACACAAAATAAAATGGTCATTTCCAAAAGTAGTTATAATAATACTAATGCAAAGTATGATGTTACATGGGCATGAGGAGCAGCCGTCTTGGGTCATGGGGGAGCATGGGTTCCAGTCCATAAACACTGTGCTCCCATGCCTCGAGCAGAGACAACGACTCCCACATGTGCATATATATATCTACAAAACAAAATCAAAAACAAATCAGTCATGGTAACTAAGTACCAAAATATTCTCCGAAAAGATGTGTTTCAAGTTTGTTCTAGGTTTTGAAAGAACTATAGAATTTTCAGAACATAATGATCTAACTGGCTTGTGTTCCTTTCAATAACTCTGGTAGGATGCGAAATACCATTTACAGCCTTATAACAAAGCAGAAGAATTTTATACTCTATTCTTGCTCTCACTGGTAACCAATGTAGGGTTTTTAAAAGAGGTTCACTATGTTCGAGCCTTTGTTTTCTAAGGACTGTACGGGCCGCATTATTTCGTACTCTTTGCAATTTATCTAATTTCTCTTTAGTTACACCGGCCAGGAGAGAATTACAATAATCCATGCATGATAAAATAGATGATGCAAAAATAAATATATAATATAAAAATATATCTTTGTTGTGGTAATCAGCTAATATTTCACAAAGGAAGCAAAGCATATTAAAACTGCCAAATGGCAGTGCGAGCAGTTCCAGCATCTATGTGATTCAAATTTCCATCTCTAAAATCATGGACATAGCCATGACTTTTCCACACAAGAGATAGCACAAAACTACAAAACCATATAGTATAAAGTCATTAATGAATCTAAATGAACAAACCAAAAAAAAAAAAAAAGCTTGCAGAGATGCTTTAAAGCAAACTCAAACAGCATGTGCTTCTTCCCATGCTGACATTTGTGGAAGAGGTCATGTATAAAATAGAATATTATAGACATCCCGGCCATTAAAAATAAACTGACTTTAATTGGAAACGAAGTTTGATGTGTTGGATGAAAACAGAATGCCTAGCAAACAATTGGGCACTAATTCTAGACTAGCTTTCAACATATACCATGCTGGCAAGTGGGGTCAGAGGCATTAGTGCTACAACATGATTAGCAACCCAATAGTTACGGTCTGTGTCACCCATTTCATTAACAAGAGATTGTCTGGTTGATGACCAGAACAGAGTAAGCAAAGCATCTTTGTGTTTAGAATCAGATGCTCTGGGCTAGTGTTGTATGTTGCCCTGTACAGTCTGGGGCCCAACGGTGGATAAACTGAGACCACTGGTATTTTGAAAACATTTGCTGCTGCCATCAGTTGCCACAGTCCCATGTAAATACCATTTTTGGTTACATCTAATGTCTCCAAACGGAAGGTTGTTTCAGCATCTACCTGAAATTGATCAGAGTGTTCACACAAAAACTTCAACTTGTCGCTTTCAAGGCAAAGGTAGTCAAAGGAGTTCAATGCCAACTCTAACACGATTCTGCATCGTATTTCTGTGTGGTGATCTTGATCACCAAAGTAAAGTAAGCTCAGTGCACGGGGTACACAATTTCCATCTGCTTCAGTTAAAACCGGATAAAGATGCTCCAAGCAATCAGATGGCTTTAGTGAAGAAGCCACTGAATCTACAATTCCAACTTCAAACACTGTCCATGACTTAAAAGGAGGTAGTGGGAATTTTTCCAGGTCTGATGCAGTTTGGACAGCCATGGAATAAAGCTCACTGAAAGAGCTGCAAGATGACAGCATACTCTGAAGTTGAGTGAAAAACCCATGCCTATCGCCATGACCTTTAAGATCAGTGACACTCTCTCGTGGTGACAAGAGAAATGCCGTATTCAGAGCATCATCAGGGCAATTCCCTGCAGATTTGTCCTTGGTTGATTTTCTGCCTTTCTTGGACCTTTTCTTAACAGTGACAGCTGGGGCTTGTGCACTGTTGTTGAGTTTTTCTGCAATTGAAAATTGCCTCCACTGCAAAACAAATTCCTCATGTTTGCAAGAATCTCTCTCTCCAAGGAGACATGTATCACAGAAGCATGACAAAGCTCTTGCTTTAAGCACCCCAACAGTGCCATCTGGTTTGATGGAGTGAAAACCATGGGTGCCTTTGACGGATCTGTAAGTGTTTGGGCGCCTATTCATTTTCAAATCGTTTGGATGGACGAGTTTGAAAGACCTCAGCGTGTGAGAACACATGGTTGAGCCTTGTGATGCTGAAATAGAGAGGGTTTTGTCACAAAATTCCAACATCTCTTCAGCGCTTTGAATGACTCGAGATCCAGACAATACTGCACGCGTGGCTGCATTTTTGACGGTTCCACCACAGGAATCGCACAATGATTTCCCATGGTTGGAACCAAAATAGTGGCGGGACAGCTGGATATCAGAATGCTCATTCTGGAGCACAGAAAAATCCATGAAAGTATGTGCACTCTTATATTGAGCTGCACAACCATCACTAAAAATGTGCAGGCATGAAACTTTTTGAGCCTTTGCATAAGAAATGCACTCATCAAGAATATGCTTCGTGAAGGCAGCATCATGTTTTAAATCATTAGACAGAAAGACAACATAATCTCTGATGATGCTATAACAACCAATTCTTGGACATCTAAAGTGAAACACACTCGGGTGAACTGTTACCTGCCGATAATTATGACCAGTGTGCTGACTGCACCTCATCTTGAAATTTGCAGAGATAATTCTCTGCAAAATCGACAGTCAGCACTGCATGCCCTGGGGGCAAATTTTCACACAGATGCTGGTACTGCTCACGTTGCCACTTGGCAGTTTTGAGATGCTTTGCAAGGCACTCAAGCTGGGTTTTTAAATCATTAATAATATCACACAGCTTGTCATGCTTGCATACCAGATCCTTACTAGCTCTTTCAGTTTTCTCCCACTGCTTCCATTCTTTCCAAACATCCACATCCACTCCAATTTTATTTCTCACACACGCAAGAAAGTCATCTGTTCCACATTTTTCACACGTCCTCTCAATACAATCACGCCTGACATTCTCACACACAGTTCTCCTCACAAGCTCTTCTACACATGTTACACGTTCACTCAGCAACCGTGCATCAGTTTTGCTGTCCAAGTAAGGGTTAAGTACATCCATATCTAGCATCACATTCACACATTTCTCACACAAACACTGATTAAACTTCCTACTTGAAGCAAGCAAAATGTGGGAAGGCCTCCTTCGCTTAAATGTTGTGAATGAAATCTTCTCATTTGGATTCATCCTCCTAAAATCAGAAAAAAGATCAACAAGTGTCTTTGTCAATACCTTTTTGGGCTTGGAGGCCCCCTTCTGCCCCGGATAATTGACAGACGCCCTGTCCAGGAACCTCTCTACACTGCTAGAGAACCGCGGTCTGTTATGAGCATAATAATTCTTCCAGGGTTGCTTGTGAGCCCTGTTGTCTTTTGTTGTGAGTCTTTTTAGTAAGTCCAATTTGAAAAGGGCTAGCTTCGTCCTTGACCTCTTCAAAGAGCTGACCATTCCCTTGATCAAGGACGACAGCTTAACCCCTGCTTTCTTTGGTTTGTCCCTCTGGCTGTTTGCCTCCTCCTTCTTCCTATAATAATACGCCATTCTTTTTTCATTCTCACGTCGTCTCTTCTGCGGATGCATACTTGCTCTCCTCTTCCTTTGGCGCTCACGTGCAGCCTCTTTCATCTGCTCTTTCTTCTTTGACTGGTCCCTGGTCATTCGGCTTACCGTCAAAGATTTTGAGGATTTCTTCACTTTATTTACATCTTGTTTCTCTGCCTTCAGCTTGGCTCTGAGTTGAAATAAAGGAATAGTGGAGATGGGAAGGAGGAGGGGGAATATGAGAATTTAGATCAAGATGAACACATGGCACTTTTTAAAGCTATTTTTGTCCTGGCGTAATATAGCTGTATCATGCTGACATGCCGTAAAACACAAACTCAAGCGGGGGAAGGAAGTGGGAGGAAAGATCTATTTTCTCACGGGGGGGGAAGAAGAGAATACAGCTAAATACCTAATCCTTATTTTCTTGGAGCTATGGCCTGAATAGACTAGAAGTACAGCTTTTCTGGTCAAATGCGAATGGAGGAAAGAAGTTGATACCAATACAAAATTTTTTTAAGAAATGATAAGCAGCCGAACAGAGGGGAGAAGGAGATAAAAAAAAAAGGTTCAGTGCATAAGAATTCTAAATCCACTTATGGTGTAATTATTGCCATTTGTAGAACGGGTTTCTTAACTAGTATGAATAACCATATTTAAAAAAAACAAAACATTATTGATCCACAAAAGCAATAACAATATCTTTGATAACTGATGGACACATATTATCTAAGAACTTTTGTTTGTGTTTTTTTGAAAACATGAATTTGGACATTGGAAATATCATTTACCATACACTGACCAGAAATTTCCACACAAACAGCCCATCCAAACCCAACTCTTGTTTTGAAATTCTTGGGTAAACTCTAGAAGGAGAAGAAAATAGAGCAGGCTTACCTCCTCTGCTGCTGCCTGATTCTGTTCTTTTCTCTCCTCAGTGCCTGCTGGTCTGGTGTCTCTTGTTTTAATTTTTCCTTGTATTTTGCGTTGTATGCAATCTTCTGTTGCTTCCAGAGAGAATATGACTCTTCATCTTCCTTGATTCTGCCTCTGTATGCTTTGCACCGGCCTGCATTACCAAGGGCTTGTGGCTTTGGGGGTGTTTTCTTTGGAGTTTTCGGGCGAAGGCCTTTGAAAAAATCATTGGAAACTGATAAGCAAATATTTTACCAAATGTCTACATTTCTATGACAGGAGTTCTGAAAGGTTTTTTTTACGCAACCACGTTTTTATGTCAGAACCACATTACTAAACTCTCTCTTCTTGTGAATGCTCCTTAATCTGGAGTCACTTTTCTTGTTTGTCGGAGTGGACATGCCATTAAGGAAAATATGCAATCAGTCCAAATGGTATAGCTTGCAACAAAACCAGGACTATGTTAAGTACTTGCACAATGCTCTGTATTTATATCTCCACAATAAACAGAGACTCTTATCTGCCAATTGGATTCCCTTGTCCCTTGTTACATGACCTGTGTGTCATAGAGACTATTTGTTGTCACATATGAACCCAGTCTCAAGGGACATGAAATGTGTCAACAAGTCAAATGAACCCCGTAAACAAGGAGATTTCAACTGAATGTGGTTCATTTTTACTTAATATTCACTCTGTCTGAGATAATGTGACTGTTTCATTGTAAAAGATTAGCTCTCATGTAATAGCATGTCCCTTGATACAATGAACAACAAACTGTAATGGCTGCAAAATTATAATCACTGATGGATGCAGATAAAACTTAATCAAGTTTAATGATGGTTTTGAATCAGTGACAGTTCTTTATGCCTTAAAACAAAAGACTCTTATTCACAAATTGGATTCTCATGTCCCTTGTTACATGGCCCGTTTGTTACAGACACTATTTGTGGTCACAAATAAATCCTGTCTCAAGGGACATGAAATGTGTCAACAAGTCAAATGAACCACCCAAATGAGATGATTTCAACTGAATATGGTTCATTTCTACTCAATATTCACTCTGTCTGAGATAATGTGACAGTTTCATTGTAAAAGATTAGCTTTCATGTAATAGCATGTTCCTTGATACAATGAACAACAAACTGTTTGTAATGGCTGCAAAATTATAATCACTGATGGATGCAGATAAAACTTAATCAAGTTTAATGATGGTTTTGAATCAGTGACAGTTCTTTATGCCATAAAATAAAAGACTCTTATTCACAAACTGGATTCCCATGTCCCTTGCTACATGACCCGTTTGTTACAGACACTATTTGTGATCACAAATAAACCCTGTCTCAAGGGACATGAAATGTGTCAACAAGTCAAATGAACCACCCAAATGAGATGATTTCAACTGAATTTGGTTCATTTCTACTCAATATTCGCTCTGTCTGAGATAATGTGGCCGTTTCATTGTAAGAAATTAGTTTTCATATGACTGCATGTCCCTTGATACAATGAACAACAAACTGTTTAAAAGTATTTAATCACTGATGGATGCAGCACAGAACTTGAAAATTTTAGTGATGTTCTGAATCAGTGACAGCTCTTTATGCCATAAAACAAGAGACAAGTGGCATTGTTGTATTTATTCAAAAATAAATCATGTCACTTGCTACAAAAGACACCAATACAACATTAGTTTATGGTCACATGGCAAACTTTTAGCAAGGAACATGGTATGCTTTTTAAAAAAAAGATAGACAACCCTCCCAGGTCTAGTGTTGAAGTGCATTCATTGTGACAGAACAAATTAGCCCAATCTCAAACATTTACTTTTAATCAGCCTTTTTAACTGGTAATATTATCATGATCATGTCACTTGATACAGACAACAACAGCCATGATGTTGTCACATCACGCGTTCACTTGAAATTTCCAATGACCAATCTGATCACAATGGTTTCATCCACCTTTGTCATGTGTCTGCTTTCAAAATGTGTTTATTTGTTAACCTAAATCAAAGGAAGGGGTGGTTTTTCACCGAAAACATGCTTTCTACATATGTTTGCATGTCCCTTGCTACAATATTTCACATGCATGTCCCTTGCTACAATATTTCAATACGAAAAATTGGTGTGACAACAGAGCAACAACTCACCTTCTCTGAAAGCCGCCATCTTGCCAAAGGGGAGACCACTCCACTTGAATTCAGCCTTGTATCCGGTTTTGTAAAATTTTGGATTCGATACCAATGAAGCAATAGTTAATTCATAAAGACCTAACATGTCCCTTGCTACAATGTTACCACAATTTCCTTAAATTTGTTTCATAAGAAAACGAAAGACATGAAAGGCAAATCAGCATTTTCACAACACTCTTCAGCACTTTTAATCAGAACATTACTAGTTTGCTCCATGTTTTTACTTACAGTCTTGCTGTCAGCCTGTGACAAAATGCTTAGTGTTGTGTGACTACACATGTAGCAAGTAACATACATATTTTAAAAGCGTTTTTAAAAGTACAGCCCATCTGACATCGCAAAAATATGTGATTGAAACTCTTCCTCTTTTCTTACTCTTTCATCCTGCATCAAAATTTGTGTAGAAATGTTGAAATTCACAATGTGGTAAGAGTTTTTAAATGACTCCAATACTGCACTTTGTCTGAGTCTCGTCAAAGCCCAATGCATTCTCAACTTTAATTCACTAAAACTCTGCAAAGACACAACAGAGACAGAAATCTTATCACACAATGTTTCTTTGGGTATTTTTTAATACTTTACAACAAACCTCAAAATTGAAAACAGTGTACCTGTTTTCATACTGTTGAATATTTTTACCCATAAAAAAAAGGGCACCTGCGGTAGACAAGGAAGGTGGGCGGGTCCTCCGCCTCCTCCTTAGGCTCGTAGAAAATGTACGCCTTGTCTACCTCCCCCTGCTTAGGTCTGCCCATCCTCACCTCACCTTTTGCGTATTACCTAAAAGGCTCTTTTAGCCTTACATCCGGCAGGTATGGGGGGGCCCATGTAATTGTTAACCGTATAGTTGTTTTCCGCACGTCTTTTACGTGCAGTGTCAGGTCAGGCCTGTTTAGTCTTATTTCCTGCCCGTGTATCAAGTCAACTGTTTGCGGGCTATTTAGGATAGCAAACCACTTTCGTGGTTGCTGCAACCTATATAGACCCCTTATTTGGCCTGCTGTATGTATACCTAGTGCTGCTTTTATCCTCATCCCCTCCAATAGGTTGAATTCTTTCCCTCAATATATATTTCGACCGTATTCGGGGGGTGAATTGACCCTCCCCTACTAACCTCGTGGTCTTCGATATCAATGACGTGTGCCCTCTCTTGGTTGGAAGGAGGGGGTAGATGGCAAAGAATGTATTTTACCACAGCAGTTTTAGTGATATTGGTCTATTAACTCTGTCCAATTAGGTTCTCGGTGGGCACTAGTCTAGTGACTCTGTCCAATTAGGTTCCTGGCGAGTGCCGGTCTACTGACTCTGTCCAATTAGGTGCCCGGCGAGTGCCGGTCTGCTGACTCTGTCCAATTAGGTTCCCAGCAAGTACCGGTCTACTGACTCTGTCCCATTAGGTTCTCGGGGAGAACTCCTTATTTTTTTTAAATGTTGTTGTTAGTATATTATTATTCCTTGTTAGTTATGACATAGATCAAGAAAAGAAGAAAGATGAATAGAAGAAGGCTTTTCTTGAGTGTCCGCGCTGGTGCTTTTGGCACCGCAGCAGACCTGTTAGTATATTCTTTATATATTGTTAGATGATAATTATATGATTATATTGTACCTTGTTAGTTTTAATTTATTTCTATTGCTTATAGTGGCGCAGACGTCTCGGGCACCGCAGCAAAAAAAAGGTCGCGCTGATGCCGTTGACGCCGCTGCCGACTTGTTAGTAAGGGAAAGAAAAGACACGACAAGCTATCAACAAAGTGTGTTCTACCAACAGAAAAGAGACAGGAGGCGGCTATACAGAAAGAGGACAGGACAGGCGACTAACATTCCCTACCTTGTCTTCTGTTTTTGTCCATACCTTGGAGCCTTCCTCCCTTGAAACACTTGTACACACGAGAAAATCGAACTCCGCACGAATAACGAATAACGAATTGCGCGACTAAGAAGAAAAACAACGGCGGGATTCGAAACAGGGAACAAGAAATGTCCAAGAAATATACAGTGCACAAATGAGTAGATGAAATGTCCTCCAATGTGAAGTTGAAAGCTGAAACGCAAACGGAAAACCGAAAAACCATTATATCATTATGATAGACGCTTGAAATACTGTTTTATTGGAATAACAGGGTATTGTACGATTTAATATGTTTTGTACGACACTGTAACTTTCCTTTAAATGACCTATGACATAGCAATGCAGACATGCAAACTCTGGAGAAAAAAATGGAATTCTTCATGAGATGGAGGTAAGAAATAGCAAGTGTCTCCCTATGAAAAGTGTCCAAAAACCTGTTAAGTTTTACTTTGTCAAATGAAAACTTTTAAACTTTATCACCTCACTCATTTGTGGGTTGAAACAATGTTTAGTAGTTATTTCCCTTTGGGACAGGTTTTTCCCCGTCACTAATTTTGTAATATTTACAGTTATGTCCCTTCGTTTCACAAGTGAAAAGAATACGAAACTTTGGGCGGCAATTTAGCATATAAGCAAGCAAATACTGACCACAAAACAACTTCTATTAAAAAAGATACATCAAAGACGCTTAAAATGAGCTACAACTAGTGCATTTTGGGGCAGCCTCACGTCGCCTGGTATCAGAGCATTTCGTGTGGTCACTTCCACGCCCACCGAGTTCGCCAAGTCACCCCTCCAAAGAACACAGAAAGGGGAACCCGAGAGTTGCAAAGAGGCTTTTTATGAACTTCTGGGGCCGGACGGGTGGTATCCTCCGGCCAGATTGAAATGGGGGTGTGGAGTCATAGCTTATCCCCGCTAAGGATCACTGTGCCGGCAGGCCAATGACTGGGCCTACTTTCGGGCCTCTGGGTGCAGTGAGGTCCTAGCTGGCTACCCCGACTCGCCACTCCACGGGGGTAGTCTGCGTTCGACGGGACGTGGGATGGAGGGCCACCTGCGCTAAGAAATCGGTGGCTCTGCGGAAAGCTCCCGTTCTCCCGAAGGGTCTAAGGCAACGAGCGAGCACAATCACAAAGATAAGATTAGATAAACTTTATTAATCCTTCCGGAAATTTGTCTTGAACAAGTGCACAAAGACAATATTATTATATTAACAAACAATACATCAATAGTGAACTCTGGTAGACTATAAAACTAAAATACAATGTCATACTGACTCCTAATACGCAAACATAACACACACACA
>JAWQUT010001129.1:22540-33915 GCA_033807755.1 Ellobium chinense | reverse complement strand
GGGCAGATTCTTTAATTATTATGTACTGCGCACGCTTGGGAGACGAAATGTTAGAAGCCAAGATAAAAGGTGAAAATTTCCTAATTCATGTACACACATTCTCGGAATTCTGTCATTGTGAGAAGTTCTTCCATAATCTGCAATTCAAGGATTTGTTCATAATATTTCTTTTTCGTGCTGGACCCAGAGACTGGAGACTTTGCATAACTGTATAATCTTGTGACTGTCAGGAGCATCATATTCACTGTTCTTGAACGTGACATTACGATTGTGACTGTCAGGAGCATCAGATTCACTGTTCTTGTACGTGACATAACGAAACAACGAATGGGGGATTATTCAGAGGCGGACTTTACGTCAGATGTACATCGTGGAGACATGATGGATAATTCTACGGATAACCCTGTGGCTGCAGAGTCTGGTGAGCTGAGGGGTTCTTCAGAAAGAGGAGCTTCAAATCCAAGACAGAGGAAAAGGTCAAAGAAACTTGCTGGGTTGACAGATGAAGAAGCTGAACTTAAAAGACAAAGATCGAACGAACAGGTAAGATCAGCCTTCTTCTTCTTCTTCATCTTCTCTTTTCTTCTTTCTCTCCTCCTCCTCCATCTTGTTCTTTTTCTTCGTTTTTGTCTTCAACTTCTAATTTATCTGTTTTATCAGACAGTCTCCTGTCTTCATAAAGTTTCCTCCCAATTCCTCTAATGGTGATAATGTCAGTGGCAGTGTAGAATATTTTGATAAGGGATGCCACCACTCTCCAGCAATCACCTTACAGCAGAGTACATCGGTCTGACAAACAACTTTTAAGAAAGCCATTATTTAGAATACATATAGCTGAATCATGTACCTCTCTCTCTCTGTCTCTGTGTCTATCTCTCTCTCTGTCTCTCCTCTCTGTGTATGTGTGTGTGTGTCTCACTCGCTGTCTCTCTCCGTCTGTCTCTCTCTCTCTCTCTCTCTCTCTCTCTCTCTCTCTCNCTCTCTCTCTCTCTCTCTCTCTCTCTCTCTCTCTCTTTCTGATACCTGTTTGCTTGGACAATTTCTCTATGCATTATATAGTTATGCATGAAAGTACTAATAATGCGTCTATGTGCCTAAGTTGTAAGTAATATAAATAAAAATGTAATACAAGTGACATGGCTAAATCTTCAGAGCATTATGAAAAGTGAATGGCACCCTTACATGATAATATCCACCGAAATGGTGGTCACTTGAATTTGGCAAAGTTTAGTGATGAACTATACATTTATTAATTCTCTGTACATGACGTATTTTAAAAAGGGTTATGTAGCACTTCTCAAAATCCTTCATTTTTTTTTCCCCGCTTTAAATATCTTGTCGTCGCATACCTTTGTGATTTATCTCAAACAAAATGTGAACTTATTTAGTTTCTCCTTTGATATTTTGTAGAGCCTTTTTAATGGATTTAATCCCGATTTCATCACATTCTATGCAGTAGTATTCCCTTTTGAAAGACTGTTAGTTCATCACTAGAATTCTTGATAATAAGTAATTGTGCGATTGAAACTATCTTTATGGTAAAAATTATGTATTTTTGAGAAATATCACTCTCTTATTTCATTTCACTTTATTTCCTTACCTTTAATTCACAAACCAGCAGATTGCAGATAAGTCCCGGAGACAGATTAAATGTCGTAAATAAAAAAGATCGTCTGGATGTCTAAAATTATTTCTTAATGAAAATCTCCTACCGAAAAATTTGTCTTTCATTATCAAAAGCTTCTGGTTTGTTTATATACTAATGATCACAAAAAAGTAGACATGTCATTTTAAAACCGGCAGTGATTTCATGTCTAAATGAAGCTCTATAAGACAAAACCATTCATATAACAATATTTGAAAGTTAGAGAACCACCTCATTTGCCATTTGATCATTACATTATACAGTTTACAAAATCGGGGGACAGTGGAGCCTTTACTCCATGACTGAGATAAAAAGGAAAAGTAGCCACAGCGCATGACGTTTTGGGTGGACTCTGCCCACACACAGTATTTACTCCTTGTAATTTTTCATTTTCACTCCTATTATAAAGTAAGGGTCCCACTGATCGATCTTCCTTGTAAATTATATAACTTGCATTTGATCACATGACAATGGTGGCAGTCGTGCAATTTTCAAAATGGTACATGGAAATAGTTTTATCCTGTGTAGGAAACATATCCTTTATCTTTGATTATCAGCATATTATATATCTATATATATATATATGTATTTTGTGATAAACTGGTGTGTGTATTTCACCTTGCATTATTTGAAAACACAACATCATGCGATGATATTATAGTGTAGTATACTGGAGTTACTAGTATTTTACCATCAATTATTTACAAAATAGTCTGAATTGCTGGTCACTATACAAAGTGTACACTGCAGTTATCTACAGCCGCAAATAAATGACGTGCACTTTAAGAAGTTAACATTAGATCTGTACTTAAAATTGTCACAGTGATTTATAATCATAATTAATTATATTTATATGCCGACAGCATAATATTACATCTTGTAATGACGCAGTAAAATAAAAGCACAGTAAGACTGGGCTTATTTCCAATTTCGGTATCCACATGAAAAGCAAAATACCTTAAACCGTCTCAGTTATATTTTAGTGATATATGTTAATATCCTTCAGCATGTTATTCCTGCAATGTAATGATACTCTGATTCTAATGATGATGGCGATAGTGGTGAATGAAACATGACTAAAGTGGCAGTATGAAAATAGACTCAACAAATGCCATAAAGTAAACAAAACCAGATGTGAGGATTATCATACCAGTGACATCAGACATAAAAATGTGAGCAGTTAACAAATAACACGGAAGCTTATTCAAGGAGATGGTTACTTGTTTTTGGTTCCGATTTTTGGAAGCATAATACAACAAAAATACACTTGCATTTCCAATTTTATGTTACTGGGAATGAGCAGCATACATACTTAAAAAAAAAAAAAAAAGGCTCAGTAGTTTTAGACTGGCATCACCGTTTCTTGAGTAGGACATATTTGTTGACTAAACATAGTAAGAAACTAGAAAGGAATTATTAATGGTGCATGTGGTTCGCTACTTCTATGTGCTGACAATAAAATCAGTAACTCTGGCAACTGGACTACATCTTTAAGGGAGCTTTTAACACTGATGTAAGACGCACGTTTTTAAACTTAAAATTTTGAGCAAGGTTCATTAGGAAATACGAAACAAAAAAACTAAAATGACACTACTCAGCTTATGTCTTCAGCCTTCGCGTAGTGGGGATAAAGTAGCGACTGATAAATGATCTTCATACCGAAAGGACTCTAGAGAGGATTGATAAATTATTATCGGAAAACTCCAAGATTTAACATGCGCAACATCGAGGATTTCATAAAAGTACATCAAGTCGTTGTGCTCTCAAGCAGCATGACTGGGGCAATGGAATGGTAGATGTACATTTGAGCAAAACCACTCAACCATGGTTATACGTTTTCGCAAAAAGATATTTACGATTGAGGAAATTTGTATTTAAGAATGAGCAAATTATTTTGTCATCATGGCTGACTTTTAAAAGGAGGTACGGTAACAGTAGTTCTGAGCTTAAGTCAAGACTGACTCTGGATCTCTATATAGAGTTAGTGCGAATAAAAATTGACGTCATTTAAGTCATTAAGTCATTGGCGTCGACGTTTAAGATTCATATTGAGGCGATTCATAATCTTATTCTGACATAGTCTTAAACACTGATTGCGACCCAGTGTGTGTGTGGGGGGAGGGGAGGGGGTGGACTGAATGGAACTACGCCACTGACTGAAATACAGTTCTCAATTTTTAAGATCAGGTCGTATGAGTTGGATTTATGAATACAAATGTAGGAAAATAAAATCTAAAAGCCAAATGAAAAAAAAAAGTGAAACAAAACGTGTTAATGAAATTCGCGGTGCTTTTTTATCGTCTCTATATCAGCCAGTTGATCAGTATAGAGTTGACAACAACTTCCAATGTTAAACTGGTTATTATTTTAGACAACTTTTTGTCAGGGGCGAAGGCTGGCTTTCTCAACAGGGTAATCATAGTTGAACACAAAGAGGTTATAATACTAATGTAATATTATAACGTCTTTGGTTGAACATGATTGTCACTTATAGTCATGTATGCGGTATTAGTCGAAAGTGCTATGTATTAGTCGAAAGTGCTATAATATCCGTTCGTGGAGTCACATTTGATGTTCACAGTATGATACTGTAACACAGAGTATGGGCTTAAAAAATCCGTAGGCATCATCACAATTCCTGAAAAGCTACAACAAAAGTTTGAGTAGTTAGAAACAGGTTGGCTGAAAAGGCACCAAAAAGTACAGATCAGTTAAAGGGCCAGGATCGCACAAAAATACATGTATATTATCACTCACCAAGGTGTAATGGCTCCAAAATTGTAGAATTTAGGTCCAATTAGGCTAGACCTAGCAGGCCTAGGCTAATAAACAAAACATTGGGAACACGACTTTGCAGGAAAAACCCATCCAGACCGAAGGGGAGTGACAATCCGTCAAGCTTTAAAAAGAATGACCTTTGGTTGCTTGGGTAGCAGACTGACTAACATCTTTGGACAAACCGCTCTATGCTCAGCGACTCCCTCCCTCTCCCCCGTTTCCACCTCTAGCCAAATATCCAGACCTAAAACAAGAAGATACTAATTTTATTGAAAACGTAATTTTCGGCCCAGTCTACACCATGAAGCCGAGCCCACCTTTTTGCAAATGGGTAGGCCTATGTGAGTATTGCCACCGTCAAACCTTGCCGATTTTGAGAACAGGGGGGGGCCAACTGAATTACTTTTCCAAGACGTTTTGTCATTCATGTTATTTCCCAAGAAGAATTTATGTTTATTTAATAAGTTTGTTTGTATGTTTCATAAAGTCAGAAACCTCCTTCATAAAAAAAGTAAATGTACCCCAAGGTGCTTTCCCCAACCAAAGATTTTGGGATTCAGCTACATTGCACTATAAAATAGGCAACGTGGCAACACCAGCACTGGGCTTGTGAATGGAGATATGTGTGGTGAGACTGTTCATGTGGCTTTCTGCAAGTGTGGATTCATTTCTAAACTGAGCGAAAAATAAAAGTGGTCGTAAACTTGTGACTGAAGGCATGTCACTTGTCAGCAACAGTGTTAATTATTGTCGAATAAAGAGGCCCTTGATAATAATGAATTTCACTAAATGCTATAGAATAGTGTCTCGTTTTACCAATATGTTATTTTTGTTCCGCATCACATTAAACCGCAATAGGTGAAAGCTGTACCACAAATCAAGCGGAGACCTTGATTAGCAGCTCTTCTTTACTAGCCGGTGAAATTTCCTTGCTTTCATTGAGTTTTTTTTGGAGGCCACTCCACATTTGGCTATAGGGGTGTCCAGGTTCTTCTTTATCCCTATTAATCAGTGAATAGAGCAGAGAAAATTGGAGGGGTATCAGGTTCTGAACGTAGGTCAAAGTAAGAATAGGCCTGACAAAGAGCAAATAAATAGGATATCGGCGGTGTTCTTGTTTAACTTGCCACGAAGGCCAAGGTCGACCAACAGCATTTCCGGCTGGTAATCAGTGATTATTTGATTATATGAACCCTTCGCCCCTGCTTTTTGTAGAGAACTGGCACTGCAAAGAAAGTTCAGAAATGGGGAGATCACAGACCTAGAACTCGTCCAGAAGATAAGCCAAAGATACCAGCCAGTGAGACTGTAAAGACTGAAAAAAGATCGACACTGACAACTGTACATAGTGTTAAGAACACTTTTAAAATATTAATATGTAACCATTCTTTTAAGAATTATCCTGACCTCCAAGTTGGGGGTCAGGGGACAACAGAAGAATACCGTAAAAGTCCTAATAAAATACTTCTGGCTGAGTGAAGAGGTAAGATTAAAGTTTGCTCAAATGGAAATCTGTTTTTGCTAAAACGTGCCCTGTTTTGCTAAAATGTAATGTAACCATTAGAATCAGGGTCAAAACTTCAAAAGCATTAGATAACTGCCGTCATCGTACGTTGAATATCGTCAGGCTCATCCCACATTATGAGTCGATTATATCACTCTAATCTTCCGTTTATCTTATTTTGCCTGTCAAAACAAATGTAGTTTTGACTCATTGTCATATCCCAATTTTACAGGCTTTATAAAATCTGCCCCAATATTCTTCTTTGAGTAACAAGTTGAGAGCGCTAAATTTCTCAAAACCTCAAAACCTGACTTAGGCAAATGTGGAATTAATATGACAATATTATGCAGTGAGAAAGCATTTTATTCACTTGCTATTCAGTCCCCTTGGTCTAATATGTAATGTAGGTTGGCTATCTGGCTGGATGGGGAACGTTTGAGCGCCATTTTTTATTATTAAAGAGCACCAAAACCCGATATGAATGACAGCTACATCTGCAACAGATTTAAATATGCAAGGTGAAACTTGAACCCCCATTCTTCTGCACTGACAATGGAAATAGATTACAGTACTTGGTGAATTCTCAGAGTTGGTTTGTTTTTTGCTTTTTTCGAAAAAATCTCTCCAACTAAAATCTTAGTTTGCTAGTATTCTGTGTTTGTTTCATTTTATCCNCAGTGAGAAAGCATTTTATTCACTTGCTATTCAGTCCCCTTGGTCTAATATGTAATGTAGGTTGGCTATCTGGCTGGATGGGGAACGTTTGAGCGCCATTTTTTATTATTAAAGAGCACCAAAACCCGATATGAATGAGAGCTACATCTGCAACAGATTTAAATATGCAAGGTGAAACTTGAACCCCCATTCTTCTGCACTGACAATGGAAATGGATTACTTGGTAAATTCTCAGAGTTGGTTTGTTTTTTGCTTTTTTCAAAAACATCTCTCAAACTAAAATCTTAGTTTGCTAGTATTCTGTGTTTGTTTCATTTTATCCCTTCTCTGTAAAGTACGGTTCAGCCGTCGTGCAGTAGGGAACTTAATTTGTGGGAGACCTTCTCTCTGTTTTACTTTGCTGCGCCTAAGTATTCTTACTTTACGCAATGAGCTACTGACATTGCTGGACATTGCTGTTTTTTAAAAAATTATTTTTTATCTTACTGAATAAGTTTCCAACTTTTCCATAAACCTCTAAACCAATTTGTCTTAACAGAAAATATTTTTCTTCACATCATCTTTGTATCTGTGGTAAAAGTTTTCTTCTTATGCATAAAGAAGCAAACGATAACAAATAAATTATCTAACATGCATAGTTTTACAGTATGAAACTCGAAAAATGTAAACATTCAGGGATGCCACTCTTCCGAGAATTCTCGGAAATCCGAGAATACCGGCGTCTCCGAGAATGCCACCCGAGGTCTGTCCGAGAACCCGTGATGACTCTCAGAAGTAATTTCCCGAGATCCGAATTTTTATAGGAAGTTTCGGTACGGCCGTTGTGCAGATAGATCAGCATTCATAATAGACATAGACCTTTCTCATGGAATATTCATGAGCAANAGATAGATCAGCATTCATAATAGACATAGGCTTTTCAGTACGGTCGACGTATGGCTAGACTAGACAGATTAAATTTAAAAGGTCACCTCCGGCTTCAGTAACGCGTTTGGTAAATTCCGAACGGTCGTGGAAGCGGTTATTTTGGTTTTGAAAACTCATTTACTGCATGGAAACCTCACGAGGCATACAAATTCGGTGTTCCGCTTTCCAATGCACTCTTTCTTTTGCGGAAATTGCCTTGTAGGCCTAGCTTGCCTAGCTTCGGCAGCACTAGAATTGGCTAATCGCCCGTTGGTTTTGCTCATCTTCCTGGGGTGGTGTGTGGTTTAGGCTCGCAGAATACGAAGATCTACGTTGATTTGTGGAGATAGTCTGAATCATGATTGAAAGCAAGAGATCTAAGCAGCAAACTCGTTTAAGGACATCCTTTTTCCATCAATGCCCCCGTGTTTGAGGAGGATATGGCAAGAATCAACAGTGATTGGTATCCCAATGAAAGAGGCAAAGATATAAGGACTGACATTTCCTTTGCTCGGGACCGCCCACAGAATAAAAAGACCACTCTTTTCGCGAGATCGTAAGGACCAACCAAACGCAGCAATGACCTTACATTATTTTAATCTAAGTCTCGGATGACGATGATGATGACAAGGATGTAAAGTTTGTATGCAGTCGGTGGTCTTTTACCCGCTCCCCCACTCCNCCCCCCCCCTTTCACATGTGACACACACACACCTTTTTGTTTTTTTCTTTTTGCCCGCAGGCGCTTGCTGATGTTTACTCTTTAAACTGTACTAATAACTGCAGTGTTCTAAATAGTATATTTGTATCTCGGTTAATGAAAATATCTGATCTCGGCCCCTTTGCGAAATGTCAAGAAGGTGAAGTCGATTATAAAGATTTTCTAGAAGTTCGATGTAGAAATATATTCAAGGGCATGAGTGTGTGAGGTATGAGAGGGGAGGTGTGTGGAAAGCAGAAGTGTTGTGTAACATTCCTATAGTTTCGTAAGCCTTGTTTGGCTCTCTTATGCCCACCATGAGTCCGCCGAAATTTACCAGAACCTTCCGGTTCCAACAGTCTCCTTTCAGACTCATAAGAGTGGCAGTAGGAGAAAAAATAAACTTGAAATTAGATGTCAGCAATAATATCTTACTTTCATCAACTTCTTTCTTACATGAGCAGTGTCTGTCTGTCTGTCTGTCTGTCCGTCTGACTGTCTGATTGTCTGTCTGTCTGTCTGTCTGGCAGTCTGGCTGTTTGGCTGCCTGCCTGTCTTTCTGTCTGGCTGTCTTTCTCTCCCCAGAGAAGTTTAAAACGCTGCTGCGGGGTTTGGCCTGTGGAAGAATTAATAACATGATGGGCTTAGCCTGAATGCAGCCTTGATTTGTACGTCTACTTACTTATAAGTTACATTTACCTTTTTATAACAATACATAATTAGGATTGTGTTTTTGCCTTTCAGGAGCGTATTCGACAGAGGGCAATCACTGAGGCATTCAACAATCTCGCGGCACATCTTCCAGATATGCTCACCTTAACCCACAAGAAGGGATGCAAGCAGAGCATCCTCAACAACTGTATCGACTATATCCAGGAAATGAGAAACCTAATACGAGGCCATGATTCGTGGTATAGAACNAGTCCGCCGAAATTTACCAGAACCTTCCGGTTCCAACAGTCTCCTTTCAGACTCATAAGAGTGGCAGTAGGAGAAAAAATAAACTTGAAATTAGATGTCAGCAATAATATCTTACTTTTATCAACTTCTTTCTTACATGAGCAGTGTCTGTCTGTCTGTCTGTCCGTCCGTCTGACTGTCTGTTTGTCTGTCTGTCTGGCAGTCTGGCTGTTTGGCTGCCTGCCTGTCTTTCTGTCTGGCTGTCTTTCTCTCCCCAGGGGAGTTTAAAACGCTGCTGCGGGGTTTGGCCTGTGGAAGAATTAATAACATGATGGGCTTAGCCTGAATGCTGCCTTGATTTGTACGTCTACTTACTTATAAGTTACATTTACCTTTTTATAACAATACATAATTAGGATTGTGTTTTTGCCTTTCAGGAGCGTATTCGGCAGAGGGAAATCACTGAGGCATTCAACAATCTCGCGGCACATCTTCCAGATATGCCCACCTTAACCCACAAGAAGGGATGCAAGCAGAGCATCCTCAACAACTGTATCGACTATATCCAGGGAATGAGAAACCTAATACGAGGCCATGATTCGCGGTATAGAACAAACTTCGGTACTGAGTTTGTGAGCTATCGG
The DNA here is from genome assembly GCA_033807755.1 of Ellobium chinense. Lineage (NCBI taxonomy): Eukaryota > Metazoa > Mollusca > Gastropoda > Ellobiida > Ellobiidae > Ellobium > Ellobium chinense. The sequence goes on along the minus strand of JAWQUT010001129.1, from coordinate 24,163 downwards.
ATGACAGGCCTGTCACATGCGCAGCCCTTCAATCAGCCAGCAGAAGCCAGCAAAATTATGTGTGGTCAGAATAATATGCATCAACCTGCGGCAATCAACCAGGGTATGGGAATGCAACAACCAGCCGCACCCAACCCTGTCATGGGCATTGATCATATGCACGTTCTAGATGCTGCACATCGTAACAGGGAACCGATTTTTAGTCAGCCAAGGTAAGCAAAAGAGAACAAAGTTAATTGAGAGAGTGAGAGAGAGAAAAAGATATAAAGAACGAAAGAAAGAAAGAAAGAAAGAAAGAAAGGAAAAAAAGAAAAAATGAAAAAAAAGAAAGAAAGAATGAAAGAAAAAAAAAGAAAGAAAGAAAATATAAAAGAACTGTATTAACTTACAGTAGTAAATCAGGTCTCAAGTCTTATAAAATATTTGCCAAATTTTATCTATCTATCTATCTATCTATCTATCTATCTATCTATCTATCTATCTATCTGTCTACTTCTTACCTACCTACTTTCTAATTACTTACCTACATACTTCCTACCTGTCTGTCTGTCTGTCTGTCTGTCTGTCTGTCTGTCTGTCTGTCTGTCTGTCTGCCTGCCTGCCTGCCTGCCTGCCTGCCTGCCTGCCTGCCTGCATCGATCACAAGAAAGCATTACTACACCTGAAATTCGAGATTCTGCTTTTATATATGGATGGAATACCATCCCATTCCTACTAGTATAGAAGAACATATTTCTGGAGAGTGTATTTTGACTTTGGTCCCGAACAGCCTTACCGTCTCCGAGAAGGGCTACTTTGCTTAACAGACGTGCTGTAGCAAAATCAGTCAGTCACTCCTATATCCCATTACATGTATTTTGTAACAGTATCGTTTTACACGTTGTTTTTTTTTTTAATCTTTCAGCACAATGGTTCCTAACTCTCTTTGCCCGCCTCTGAGTACTGGATTGAGTCAACAGAATCTCTTGCAGCCCTTTACCCCCAATCGTACCCAGCGCCGATTTCAAATGAGTCACGACCAAACCCACTATCCAACTTCAACAGTCCTACCAGCGCTATCCTCATCCATCGACCTTCCAGGACACATGGACAGCCAACCAATCGTGCTTCCCTCTCCCCTCCCATCTACATCAGCTGAGCTTCCTAGGATCAGAATGGTTGATTCCACTGCAACGACAAAAACTCCAGTGGCCGTTGACAACCGACCAGCCCCAGAAAACATTCTGTCAAAGCCAGTGAGCTACCAGTCAAGTCCAAAAAATCAACTCCTGGATTCTCAGAATTCTCCACTTTAGCCAATTGAGTAACGGTCCGAGGTCTTCCACACCAAATAGAAGCACTGTCAGTGTCACATCGGAAAGCGATCTCTCATCTGGTTCTGGTGATTCCGTCGACCTCAGCAACTCAGTGAATGAATCCTTGGACTATCGCAGCGACTTTGACAGTTTTTTGGATGACATCATCAAGGACTCGGTGAACTTTGAAAAACAAAACTTTCTGTCAACGTCAGTGAGTCCCCAGTCAAGTCCTAGGAAGTCCTTAGATACTCAAAATTCCCCACTTCTCTCACCTGGTTCTGGTGACTTCATCGGCCGGATTAACTCTCTGAACAATACCAGCGGC
>JAWQUT010001128.1:51381-63917 GCA_033807755.1 Ellobium chinense | reverse complement strand
GAGGGCAAAAAAGGTGAGTAATGTGTTTACTTTTAGAGATGTTAAAAGTTCTGTTCAACTTGTTACATATTCATGCATCCATAGTTACAAGTGGAAAATTCTGAGGAAAGCAAGTCAGAGTTACCAGGGGCGTAGCGTCCATGTAACCTATGAATCCAAAATGTTTTGTGAAATTTTCAAATATCACATTCGTACCATTTCACCTGCAGGCCATTGTAATTTTAACTTTGTCACGATTAGCAGATTTACCCGCCGATAATCTGAAAACCCATACACCCATACACTGTCTCACAGATTCAGCGCTGCTATATGCACAATGTATTGCATCTAAAGCTGGATCACGAGAGAAACTATTTAAAAATAAATGGCAAGTAATCTGAGGAAAAGCTAGTTTACTCACTGTGTTAACTAATATTTTTATTTTTTTAGCGGGCCAGTGACGGTCTGAGACAGCTGGTTGGATGTAAGTGCTAGATAACCACAAAAAATAGCCCTCGCTACGCCCCTGAGAGTCACACTGGATGTTGTTACCGCGTTGCATAGAATGAAAGGTGACATATATATTGCTGTCTGAATGAATGCCCTTGTATCTTACTGGGGAAACAAAAATCAAAGGCCAGGTATCCTGTTTTCCTCTCCTTTAAGACCAAGATATAAAGTGGGGGTAGGGAAGGGGGGAAAAGAGTATATGGTCTAGTGTAAAGTGTCGCCTTTTGTTGTACGGGCGGTATCGATGCCGCCAATATTTAATTTTGCAGTATATGAAACGGTCTTTCTTGATATTGGAAGTTATATAATTTTTCTCTCCGCTCTCATTTCAGATTTCTCGCTGCCCATAAGGTGATAGCAGTGTTCGAGGACAAAGATTTTCACAGTGCAGACATTTACTTGACATCTCCAGTCGATGATCAAAACTCAGATGGTGATACTGGAGATGAGGAGTTAGGAGGTTTAGGAACATCTGACAAGCTGAACGTTACTGTATTGAAAACACAGACAGAGTGTTACTCACTATGATGATGGCCCTCCTAAACAGCTTGTCGATGCTGAAACTGAAACACAAAATCCCCAAACGGTATATTCCCAAACGCCACGAGAACAAAGAAAATGGGTGAAAATGCCAAAAAGTTTTCCGACCCAAAGACATTGGGTGGATCAAAGTCTCTCTGACTACCTGAAAATTGACCTACCCAACCCAATAGAGCTATTCATGTGATTTTTCAATAATGAGGTGGCTAAACTCATCGTTGAAAAGAATAATGCATATGCAAAAAACTAATGAAAGTCATTTTTGGACTATGAATGCGGACAACTGTTTATTATCTATGGCCTTTCTACTCTTATCTGGCTATGTTAAGCTGACTCTTCGGAGTATGTACTGGGAAATGAACACAGACTGTCACAAATCTGTTGTCTTTAGTGTAATATGTGTCAATGGTACAGCCTGGGGAGCTCACACCATTTGCATTCCAGTTCCTGAGACACATCAGAGAAATTTTTCCAGGTGACATTCAATATCAAAGTGGACAAGAAGGCATCAAGACCAGGCTATGGGAGCAACACTGAAGATGGGGAGGAGGGTGCGGAATTGAAGCTTTGGGCACAGAAACGTATACTTAATTGCGTTGGGAAAGGTTTTGCAAATGTCAGCAAACCAATCAGATGATGTGCATTTGTTGTACTTGTTGTGTCAGCTGTGTGATTTGGAAGCTGTGTGCTAGAAAATCCATACAACTGATACGTCCTATGTTGCATTGAACCACATTATGTCGGCATTTACTTATTATAACGGGTCATGAAATGTGACGAAAGTGGCAGGAGAGAGGCTTTATTACGTATACAGTCAGCTAATAATAATAAACGCAGCAGAGACCAGCCATACTTTTGCATCCAAGGGCCTTATCTCCACTGCATCCATGCATCCAGGCTGAGAAAGGATGTCATCTGTGTGTTTTACCAGCCAAATACCTCCATTATGCTAACCCATTTTTGTAAGGAGACTTTCTGGAATATGAAATCCTTAATCTTTGTTGTGGGTGGATGATGAGACATGTGAGAGTGGATGAAAAGTATACAGTCGAGAAATTACCTTGAACACATGTAAACTAAAATTACAGTTACCTTAAACAAACCCTTCAGGCCCGAAATAACTTTCTGCACTGTTCCGTCACATATATCTTGAAATTCGATGGTCCGATGTAAATAAAAGAGGTATCAGTGAAAAAAAAAGTTCTTCGAGATATTGAAATATTTGCTTCTTTGTGGCAACAAGCAAAAAAAAAAAAAAATTCAAGACTGAGACATGATACGAGCGTTTTTATAAGAAAATCAACAACAACATCAAAACAAAATATCTAGAGACTGATGTGAAATGGTAGTGTGGATAAAACGATGCTGTCATATTATGTTTGTCAGTGTTCTAAACAGTTGATATCAGGGGAAACCTGTGAGACATGGATTTAAACTCTGGACCCCTGACTGCAGCAATCGCTACGTTCTCAGGTTGAACTATACACAGGAGCATCGTCAACAAACACCAGTCTGGGCCTTGGTTCGTCAGTTGTCTTGAAACTGACCAGCTGCCTTCTTGACCTTCCCTTCCACTTTTTTTTTCAACAACTATTTCACCAATCTTCCTGTCATGGAGGAGCTAGGTCGGCGAAACCATGATGCGTGCGGAACGATGAGATCAAACAGAATGAAAAAAATGCTTCTTGGTTGTGACAAAAATGCTGAAGAAACAAAAGAGAGGAGTCATGAATTGCAGGAAAGACAGATCAACTGAACTTCTTGTACGTGATTGTCATGACAATACCATTGTGAAATTACTATTCCTAATGACACTGCGAATAATGATTAGGCGCTATTTTTAGTTTCACATGACCTCTTCTTCACAAGAGGTGCAATATTATCCCCAGTGATATGAACAAGCAATGCGCACATGGCTGGCCTTTTAAACGGAGAATAATGGCGGTGTTGCCATGTAAAATCATTGCTAAGAACGAATAGATAGAAAAATTTGCATTACAACACAGCTACAGATGGAATAATTTGGCATTTTTTTACCCTAGCAACAGAAGGGCAGAGGAAAAGATCGTGGCGAAATAAACTTGAGAAAAAGAAAATTGGATAGAAGGGGTCATTCATTTCGCTGCAAAGCTTCGAAGAGAGCTTGGGTAAAAGCAATATTATGGCACAATATTTTGGGAGTAATAGCAAGTTAAAGAGTGACTATATAAAAACTCGTCATATTTTACCACACTGCAGATGAATGACTTTGTTTACACAATAACTGGGCACTAGCAATTAGACACATAATGTCACAGACTAGACGGGTTGTTACGTGGTCACTATGGCCATCAATCACGGTACGGACAGGTGATCTTCAATCTAAAAGTCTACCATTCAATCAGTTTAGATTCCAACAGGCTACCCCGATATTAATTGATGAAAGACGTTGCCGTAAGAGATGGATAAGAGGAAAATCTATTAAATGGATTAGCAAAGATGGTAGACTTACTAAGGAGAAATTTCCTTGTTTTGAAATAAAAATATAAGAATGTTTCAGATCGCAACCATGCGTATCATTGTTTACAAAAACTCTGCAAATCATTAGTCTATTTCTATATCACGCATAGAAGAAGACAATATGTAATAGATAATAATTTTCTCTCCATTACTGAGTCGGCGCTGTCTTGTCACACGTTTCACACTTACAGCCTTAGGCATATCTAATCATCACGACAGTGTAAGCGGCAATCTGAAATAGACGTCACTATCAAATGCACTTTGTTAAACTTCCTTTGTTACCTATAGGTTTAGTACAAGATGGAGACGGAGCCTTTAGTAACAGAAATGGCGAGTGAACGGACACAATAAATAGATGCTCACATAAAGTAGGATAAAGGGAAAAGTGCTCAAGAAGACACATGCAGAGATATTTGAAAAAAGGAAGAAAGTGACGTGGCGGGAATCGAACCCACGATGTCTGCGTTGGCACTCATCGCCTCAAAATCAGGTAGACGTTTTTACACAACCACACCACTACTGTACTTCCTAAAAACTAGCTTAGTGACCAAGGTCTTTCCAGAAGTCGAACAGAAGACTAGCAGTAATAGCGCTATGCACGAGACTCACACACACGACAAGCTTCCCCTCTACAACTATGTTATTGCAATATGAACAGACTCTGTTTTGTTCACTATGTTTAATATTGTGTGTATGTCTATGTGTTTGTCTTGCCGAGTTTACCAACTGAAGCTAAACGGCCGTTTGATAAAGAGGGAGACGTGGAAGCTTGTGATGTGTGTGAGAGCTTGTTTAGCGACTTTATTCTTTCAAATTCATTTATTGTGCATCACATCTCTTACAACTCACTAAAACAACAAGGAGTAATTGAAGCAGCATTTTCTATAACAGACTGAACTCTGACACAAGTAACACTGATGATTAGCGGTGTAAGTAAACAGGTTATTGTTTGAAAATCTAAACAAATCGGCTTCATTAAAAATACACCTCATTACAGGAAGATATATCGAAAGTAATCTGATGGTAGAGACACTTACGATTTGTTTTTTTCTCTGCTACGTTTGTTGTCGCTAGGGATAACTCCTGACTGAAAAATATCGGTGTAACTGAGATACAATCTAAGCCACTAAGCGCTACTTCTGATGTCACTGTAGTTTGTGCCTGAAGCTATTCACAGTGTTATTGAAACAGTACTGGAAGCAAAAAGATGGTCACAAGAAAAGAAAGAGTTTTTGGAGGTGTGGATTCTCCAATGTCGTAAATATTTACAATAAAACAATGACTGGTGTGGACAGAGTGGATCATAATATCAGTTACTATCGAGTCAACATGAGCTCCAAAATGTGATGGTGGCCAGTTTCTGTCTACTGTGTAGATATGGCCTGCAGACTGCCTAGATTTTGTAACAGACAGACAGACAGACAGACAGACAGACAGACAGACAGACAGACAGACAGACAGACAGACAGACAGACAGACAGACAGACAGATTAAGCGTTATTTTGTTAAAGACTGATTTCAGGTTGTGAAGCATCAGGACGCAGTCCCGAAAACCAGGTGTCATCAAGTCTTTTTCAGTGNTTACTATCGAGTCAACATGAGCTCCAAAATGTGATGGTGGCCAGTTTCTGTCTACTGTGTAGATATGGCCTGCAGGCTGTCTAGATTTTGTAACAGACAGACAGACAGACAGACAGACAGACAGACAGACAGACAGACAGACAGACAGACAGACAGACAGACAGACAGACAGACAGACAGATATACTTTTTTTTATTTGACTTTTGTTTAGGTACAATATTATATACATTATACCTCATTAGGAAAATGTATTATGGCATCACAGATAATAAGTTGTGAGTCTGCAGATAGCCTGTGATTACTTGTTTGTGATGTAAATATAATAGACAGTGGCTAGAATAGTTTCATCTCTGTCGCCAGATTCATTTAGAGCCATTTAGAACGCTTCTGCTGCAAAATTGTGTTAGGAATTTGCACGCGCAGTTATTAAGATGACACTTTTTGAAACCAGTTATGAATCTCTTATGTACGTTTCCAAGGCTCTCTAATACGATAATTTCACACTGATAACACAAAACGATAATCTTAAAAGAAAATGACAAATATCTGTCGAACTTTAATTGGTATGATCTATCAATGTAAGTATCGAATGGTATGGCTATCTCTATTAGTTTGACAGTTTTTTCTTTCATAGTCAATCAGTGTCATCTGACCTTACTTCATTTAGCTGGAGGGACCTGTTATCACTTTCAAACAAGAATGGATTTAAAGGAGTGCCTTTCAGTAGGATCTTGTCTTAACGGATTTTTCTCTCCAGAATGTCCAAGATAGTGTTGTGTCGATGCTGGTACATGAGATGGAACTTAGTTCAACCGTTAAGGGCGTGTGATGTTGTCTCGCGTGGATGATTACAAAGCTTGCAAGACTTGATGTACGTGTTGGGGTAGTTGAGGTGTAATATGGTTTCAAATTCGAGGATTTGGAGATGACCTCTGGTAGTAAATGAACGGAGTTTATTGTCTATTACTGGGTTATTCACATGTTTCGAGGACAGACGAAGGTTTATGCCCTTTGCTCCACGTAGTATTCTGTCTTTAGACGATTTTGATAACAAGCTTTCTGTTTGTTCTTTCAGTTCCAGTTTTGTTTTTGTTTTTTTTTATTGTGTAGAATTTGGTTGGTTCATTAAATATAATTGAGATCTCTTTATCCATTTTCAGCTAGTAGGCGTAGTGGTCGGCAATCTTGAGAAGAATGATGTTATTTCTTAAACATAATTCGTTCTAAAAAAATCCACTCTGATTTTGACCAGCTGAGCGTTGTGTTTTTAAATTACTAAACCGTTTTCATCTAGTTCATAATGGCCAAACTGATATTCTTGTTCTGATGGTGAAGCCTTTCTTTTCTTTTTTTTTTCCATATAAAGGTGTAAAGATCTTCTGGATGCTTCTCTTACTACAGCATCGTCGCTCTTTAGACAGGGCAGATAGAATGTCAGGTGCTTTGCCTAGTATGTTGTGCGGGACTTTAATATGCCAATATCTTCGCTAGATCTAGGGCTGAAAAGGTAGCATCTTGAAGGCGAAGCGTTTAGTCCATGCCAAGAACGGATACGGTCCACGATGTTATTTTCTAAGTGGTCGAGATTCCTCTCAGTGAAGATGAGGTGAGAAAAAAAGCTCAGTTTGGAGAGACACATCATATTAATGGCAGATGTTTTGGCTGACGATGGAAGAAGGCATGTGTCGATATTTCGTAAATGTGTCGTCAAACTTTTTTTATATGAGATTCCACGCGTGCTTTATTGCTTCTGTTTCTTATATTGATGTCATGAAACAGGTACACGTGTACGACTGTTCTTTAGGGTACATAGGAATGGAGGAACCTTGGATATGTATCTTTATTTGACCTGCTATAGTATCTTTATTATTTTTTCTAGCTGTTTCCTGTTCGCTGACCATGGAGTATTACACATTTCTAATGCTTTTATGCAGTGTTCATAAAGTCCCCAGTTTTCTTTATCACTGATTGAATTTAATTTTCATCAAATGCAGACATTGTGACATCATCAACATAATATCCTTGGACAGAGACCAAGCTCCATTGTGTTATGTCTTGGGAGATGTGAGAGTGTTCGATCATTTGTAGCCATTTATCGATACCTTATTCGAACACGATTACTGACCAAGGGCAGCCTTGAATAACTCCTTTCATTCGTTGGATTTTATTGCTTACACCCCTTGCAGTTTTCACTTGTAACGTGGACCAGCTTTAAATGTCCTGTGTTAGTTTGATATTTCCATGCAGATAACCACATTAACGGAGTTGGTTAATCACGAATGAGTGTTCAATGCTTCCAAATGTATCTTTGTTATCTAGGAAGCCTAGGAACAATCTAGGAAATCGCTTATAATGGTTTTAAGGCAATAGATATGTTCTTGAAGGAGGCCGTTTCTTAGTATAGATCCTTTTTGGTTGGGTGATAATCGGCCAGTGTTTACAATTCAGCCAAGAAGACGTGACTGAATCACTTTCAAAAATAACTTGTATGACGACTGTAACAGTGAGATGGGCCGCTAGTCATGAATTCCCCGTTCAGTGCCAAATAAATGGAAAACTGCGTTCCGTTCCCCCGTGCAGCCTAGACGATCAAATTCCGTTCCGTCATCCCATCACGTCTGAGGAACTTAGTTCCGATCTCCGTTCCATTCACTTTTCCCACCGAAGATAGCACGTGTTTCCAAAACAGCTGATTTCACAACGGGAAACGAGGATTTTGGTGTTTAATGAATGTTACTTTATGTGTGAGTGTTTTCTATGGAGAATTTCAGTTTCAGAGACGCGTGAGGCAGCGTGGTCGTGCGGTTTGTGAGTCGTACTCAGAAACTGCAGACTTTCAAGTCTAAGGTTTATGAGTCTGACTCGCGAGCGGGACGGTTTACGTTGTAGTGTCCTTGGGAAAGACACTTCACTTCCATTTCCTCACTCGACTCAGGTGTAAATGAGTACCTGGCTTTAGAGCTGGGGGGACCAGGGCGCTGCACCGCTGGCGACCAGCAATGACTTTGTTATGTATTTCATTTGTAATATTATGCATTTATATGTATGATGTGTATTGTTCTCGGTATTTGTATTATGAGTGAAATGTATACCAATGGCAGGCAGGCAGGCAGGCAGGCAGGCAGGCAGGCAGGCAGGCAGGCAGCCGGCAGGCAGGCAGGACAGTCATATAGACAAGTCGAGATGAAATTGTACATTTTTGGACAACTTACTTATATAAAGAAAGTAACAAGAAGTTAGAAAATGATAAGGGGTCCTGTCGGTTCCACAGCATCTTACAGTGATGCACTTTTACGGAAGAGTAAACATGAAATCTGCAATCATTTTGTTTGTCATTTTCTGTTTGTTATTGTATTTTAATAGATTTGGTGGCGCTAATTAAAGTTTTACTACATACTGTACTTATCAATGATTGCGACTTGATGGGCTAAGACTGATTCAGTGAACACAGGTCTAAGAAGACTTCTACTAGGATAAGGATGGGTAGAGTTTACCTTTAGAAAGCTTTTGGAAAAATGTGAATGTTCCACCTGACATACCAAAGAGCCCACAGCTTTAACCATGTGAAGCTTTTCTCTAAATGAACGTAAAGTTAAGACACATTTTCATGTCATACTGAATTGAGCATTTCATTTGGGAATATGGTATATTTATTGGTGCCATTGAATATCCGTGACCCTGAAAGCCTCAGCCTAGACATCAAAAATATTATTCTACACCTAATTTTGATGAAAACTACAATCGCATACTGTATTTTCAAGGAAGGCATTGGCCATCTTAAATGCAACCTAAATTTAACACACTTCCTGTTCTTAGATTTTGATAGACTTCTTTTTTTCTGTCGCTCACCATAACCACTTGGACTGCAGACCGTCTAGACTAGAAACTTTTTGTTTTATATTTTTTGTTTTGTTTTGTGGCATATCTCCCCGACCATATTGATAGCATCAAGCTATAACCCATTCTCCGGTAGATTTGTGTCGACAAATAACATAAAGTGTTTATCACGGTCGATTGGCAGGTGGGTGGATGAGTTCATTAGTTGGTCGGTCGGTCACTCAGTCGGTCGGTCGGTCAGTCGGTCGGTCGGTCAGTCGTCATAACAGCTAGAGCTTGCAAACTTGAATTTCTGGAGACGAAATCAATGTAAGGAATATGTGGGGTATTTACGTTTATAAGTAAACTTTGATATAGAAACTAAGGAAGCCAAGAGGAGAGGAATAGAACAAGTATGTGAAATCTTTCAGTAGATTATATACACTGAAACCTCGTTATACCGCCAAGTAAGGGACAAACAGAAAGATGGCGGTATAACGAGAATCGCGGTACAACGAAAATACCATGTAAAACAAGAGAAATAAGTAATTTACCAACATTGGACTGGCTAACATGTCTAAAATAATGCAGTTATCTCCCTTATCTCTCCACTAGACATAAACCTTCGTTGTCATTTTGAAGTTTACATTGCTTTCATTTGTATTTTTGTTGTTGTTGTTGTTGTTTTCTGTTTACGAACTTGAGTTGATTTTTAAAACAATAGAGTTGAAATTAAAAACAAGCAAGAACTAAGGATTTGAAGCGTATGTGTCAAGTTAGAGAATGATAAGAAAAGAAGTTAACTACTACACTGTACACATCTGGGTCGGAGAATCACACGAGCGCTAGGCCTACGTCATAGATCAATGTGTGCTGTTTGCATCGTACCCTGCGACCGGTGCGAACCAGTTGAAGCATCACCTCGAGCGCGCTTAACCCTCTAGTGCCCACTGGTCCATATTTGACAACCCACACAACCCAGTGGTCCAAATATGGCACCGATGTTTCAGTGCCCGGAGGTCCAAATTTGACCCAAAATTGTTCACCTATTAAATATTGAAATTGTTCAAAATCAATGTTTTATATGTGTTTAGAGTGGCATTTGAAATGAGTATGTGAATTTTCAGAATTTTCCTACCAGTATTTCTATGCCTGGGCACTAAAGGGTTAACCTATGTTCGTTCGCAAACTCTCTAGGCCTATTGAGCGAGAAGAGATTTAACTGTGACCCGCCTTTCCCACTGCATACCCCATCAGTAGGCCTATCAGGACTCCGCTTCCAAAAAGCGAAGAGTATGTAGTAGGATAAAAGTTTAAGCACAGACTGTGGAGCCAAGTGATGTTCCGTCTGTTAGCTGGATTTAGGTGGGAGTGGGGAGTGGGGGTTAAATTTACGTTGGCGGTATAACGAGCAATATTTACTATACTCAAGTTATGAATGTAACAGTTAAACTGTTGGCGGATGGCGGATGGCGGTATAACGAGATTTTTAGTGACTTTGTATAGGTGTCAGATCCGTTCCACGGCGAAAAGCTGGCGGTATGCGGGAATGGCGGTGTAACGGGTGGCGGTATAGCGAGGTTTCACTGTAAGTGTTTGGATGTTGTGAGACACTGCTGTTCATTGTCATTTAGTTTAGTTTCATGTGACGTCAGTCAACCCAAGGTGCACTTATACTATGTTTATTAGCAAGTTTTTATTTCCATTCGCAGAGTGATGAAAGTGATGAAGAAAATGAAGAAGAGGAAAGAGGAGCTGCTGGAGGCATCTTGTAAAAAGTGATGAGTGTATAGACAGAGTGCAGTGCTCATATTGACAAGAGAAACAAGATGTTGAGTTGGCAATGTGACAGTCCTGTTATCATCACTACAGACTGGATGGATACTTCACTTTGTGGGTGTCTGGGATGAAACAGAGGACTTTAGTGACTTACAACCCTTGACGGACATGAACTACAGGACATAGATTAGTGATATTGGAGATTGTCATGTAATAAATGTACATAGTAATGACTGACAGTACAGTACTGTATCATGATAATACATTTTTGTAATATCCGTCATAACTATCTGGGCATACCGACACATCTTGGAGAATGTCATGTAACAGTTATACATAGTAATGACTGACAGTAAAATACAGTATCATTATACTACATTATTGTAATATCCGTCATAACTACCTGGTCATACTGACACATCTTGGAGAATGGCATGTACCAGTTGTACATTGCAATAATCGACAGGTCAGTGCAGTCTAATGATAATAAGTTACTGTAATATCGATCAAAATCAGTCCGTCAAACTGATACATCTTGGAGATAAAATTAATAGAAATGTTCAGTTGATATCTTTAAGTTTATTGTGTTCAGTAGCTCTCAGAATGTCTTTAATGCTTTCTCCTTGCTACAATATTTTCACCGAAAAAAAAAGTCTGTCTTTGCACGAACACTAATAAAAAATATGATATGAGGCTGTTTCAACAGTACCGACTTTATCCACAGAAAATCAAAGTGGAAATATGAAATGTAAATGTCTGGACTTATGACTCAGGTAATAAACTCAATGTCCACTATGTATACATTCAGCACAGTGATATTGTAGCGTGGAGAGTGGAGGCACTGATGAAAGTGATGATGATGAAGATTAGGTCCTTTTGTGAAACGATGAATATGATGAATGAAACGACGATGATCATAAACGTTCATAAATATAGTTTATTAATCCAATGAAATAAATCCAAACAATGAATAACGTGGCACTTACTAAACTAAACGATTATAGCACAACTCTGCACTCTTAGAATTAACACAAATCTAATAGCTTTAGACAAATGAATCTAACTGCATTTTTTAACTGATGAACTAGTGAGCAACCGACCTGCCACTAACAACTAATTGATGAGTGACTGACCTACTTATGCATGACTACTTGCTACTGACTACCTATGAGTATGACTGACTACAGTGCCAGGTGTCCCTTACTTATACAGGCCGGCGCGAGCGTACCAGACACACTGCACCTGATCTAATTAGCGCATGGTTCCAGACCAGCTGCCTGTACCTAATGTTGGTGGAATTGTGCTTTAGTTAGGCATAACAACAGCTTGTAACTCTTTAGTACTATGATAAAGTCTGATAAATTATAATCAAATTAAAGGGGCACACAAGGTCTTTCCATCCATATAAGCATCTTCTATCCAGACTGAGGGATAATGGAATAAACTTAAAGCTGTCAGTTGTTTCTCTGATGATAAGACAAACTACAATATCTGTGCAACCACGTCTCTTCTATACCTATTCAATTACTTATTGCAATCCCCACAGGCCACCCTAATAAGACTACACGCGTGCTAATCGCTTTTACGCGAGTCAAATCTCGTGCCCATTCCTTGACCGGCTGTGACTGCATCCCCCCTGTTTTCCTCGCTCGCTCTCTCTCGGTGACGTCATAAGTCCACAGTTACGCCTGGCTTGCTTTGTTTACCTTTGGTTCGGAGTGAAAGACACTAAGATTTATGTATCATTCGTTGTGTGTGTGTTGTTTTGATCTGTATATTTTCTTGAGATAAGTCTAGTCTACTCCGTTATGTATAGACTTATATGATTACAT
>JAWQUT010001128.1:38036-49751 GCA_033807755.1 Ellobium chinense | reverse complement strand
AAATTGTGATTATCCTCGTTTTCTGTGCTACTATATTATTATGGGCAGTGAATTTAAAATGAATTGCAAGATGCTAATCTCATAGTCAGCGTTAGTGATTAAATCTGCACAGATATATATCACATACGCACATACATCGATAGAACTTCATTGATACCCCATGTTGGATACAAATCTAAAACTATCCGGTATCAATCTATTATATAGGTAATCAACTTAATAGAAAAAACCAACAATCTTTAATGTACATATACTTGTATGATAATAAATACAAAGAGTGGTTCACACCAGAGTGCCTTAACTCAAGAAAAGAATGTATGAATGCAAGAAAAATCTATTATATAACCAAATCAGACAGAGACTATCAAACCCGACTAAATAAAAGTAAAGAGTACAAAAAATCGATGAACAGGGACATAACTGTTTATAGACACGAGCTAAATCATAAACTGACCAGGGCTAAAAGTAAGGATCCAAAGAATTGTTGGAAGGTGCTGAACAATAAATTGAATACCCCCAAAGTAACTGCAGAATTAGATGACTTATATAAATACTTTAAGATGGTAAACCAAGCAGAGAATGAGGTCGGAGAGCTCGATGAAATAAATAACATGGTAGATCATGGCGGAAACCAGGTTCTAATTAATGAAAAAAAAAACAGATAAAGAAATATCAGAAACTGCTAAAAATCTCAGTAACAGTAAAGCCGAAGGTCCTGAACAAATAAACAAATTAATATATTAAATCTTCCCTTGATATACTCATGCCAATTTACACAAAACTTTTTAACCAAATTATCGAATACGGACTATACCCCGAAGCATGGACAGTTGGAGCCATAGTGCCAATATACAAAAAGAAAGGCGATACTGAAAATCCAGACAACTACAGGCCTGTTACGTTATTAAGCTGTATGAGTAACTATTCACGTCTGTTCTGAATTATCGATTATCCAAGTACCTCAACAATACAGGACAGTTACATGAAAACCAGGCGGGCTTTCGGTCGTGCTATTCCACGACAGATCACGCGTATGTGTTAACAGCTCTATTACAATATGCAACAATAAAACATAAATCGATCTGTTGTGCGTTTATAGACCTGGCAAGGGCCTATGACTCCATCTGGAGAGAAGGACTATTCAAAAAGTTAGTAGAAAATGGGATTGACGGAATTTTCTTAAAATTATTTACCCTATGTAGAAACAGACCAAATCTTACATAAAATTGAGTGCTACAGAACGTTCAGGGGCATCCCCATGCAACAGCGGAATTAGACAAGGCGAGACTCTGTCTTGTCTAGTTATTTGTCTGTTTCTAGACGACATGGGATCATTTCTCGGTGGAAATACTGTTAAAGGAGTAGAAGTTAGGGATTACCAAAACATAGATGTATTTCTTGAACTGTTGGCACTTCTGTATGCTGACGATACGATATGCTTATAGACACGTGTAGTGGAATGCAAAAAGCACTAGCGGCCTATGCTGACTATTGCCAGGAATGGACATTACACATAAATACAGACAAAACTAAAATTATGATATTTGGTAGGAAGGGACATAACGCTGAATTTTATCTAAGAGGTGCACCGATAGAGTTAGTATCTAGGTATCAACTTTAGTAGAAACACACAAAAATTGCGAAGGCCAGAAAATGCAATGTGGAAAAGGAGATGAGGGGCGATGTACGGTGTTTTATCAAAGAGTAGGTCATTAAATCTATCTGTGAGCTGTCAGATACACCTATTTAACACCTTTGTGAAACCCATACGTTTATATGGATATGTGGACATGATAATATTACTACTATAGAACGAGTGCAAATGAACTTTCTGAAAAAGGTTCTCGGTGTAAAAACAAGTACAACGAATTCTTTTGTGCTAGGTGTAACGGGTTTGAGATTGATAAAAAGATGATTGCCTACTGTCTAAAGTTAGTTACAGGTAAAAATACGAAACTATCAAACTGTATGTATGATGTCATATATTATTATCATACTAATAACTTTAAGTCGGCATGGCTGACAAAGGTGGAAGAGACACTGAACAACCTGGGCTTGAGTGAAAACTGGTTAAGCCAAGGACATGCTATCGACAGCAGAAAGGCTATTTTAGAAATAGAGAGACGACTGAAAGACCAGGCGATAAATAATTGGAGAGAAGACATAGAAGGTTCCAGTAAGGGTAGATTCTATAGATGTTTAAAACAGGACCTGATATTTGAAGACTATTTAGGAATAAGCTGGACAAAGAAACAAATGAGACCTCCATGGATGACCCAGGTAACAGAGACCAGGAAGACAGTGGGCAAAGCCATAACATGACTATTCCAGAGAAGGTACCAACATTCCATAGAAACAAAAAATCGGAAGGATGCAATGAAATTCAAACCGGCAAAAAAAGTGCAGAAGACATGATACCTGTTTAACGCGGTCAAATAGGAAAAGAAGCAAGCACAGCTTATTTGAAAAGGAAGACACAGACATCAGAGATGCGCAGAGCAATGGAAAAAAATCAAAGACAGTACCTGCAGATAACTTGTCAAATTTTGATGCTCATGAGAACTTAAGTGACTGCTGTAGAACATCAACAGAGAGTGAGAAAGACAATACTGAAGGTTTCAGGGGAGAACGACATAGTCAGCCTCATGTAGTCCGATTGACTGCAGGCACAAAGAGTCGAAAATACAGGCGATGGACACCTGAGGATTCTGAGAAAGTCACATCATTTTTCCACAGTTACACAAATGATATGTCATGTCTCACCAAATCAAAAGGCTCCCTGCCAAGCAAAAAAGAAGTTTTGGTGTTTCTTTCCTCAAATCACATTTTTGAAAATGGAGCAATCACTGAAAAAGAGAAACTCTCACTTATTAAAACTAAAGTTTTTAATGAAAGAAAGAAGAATAGAGAGAAAGCTTCCAAGGAATTTCATAGCTTGTAAGGTCAGATTACAGGATTATCTGTCTAGGTTTACATTAACCCTGATAGTGGCAATCGCCGATTAAATCGGCGATAAACCATGTGAGCAAGTGGCAACGTAAATTAGATCGGCTATATCGCCGTCCCATTTTTTGAGTTATTTCCCCAAGTCCCTTGACCTTTATTTGGACTAGAAGTGATGTTCTTACATTGGAGAGCTCGTCTAAACTTGTTTTCTTCGCTGGAGCAACATTTTTGTGACATTTCAGTTGATTTCGTATTTTTTTTGTTACATCATAAACCATACTGTTGGTCAAAGAAATGACCATAGACAAAATATACGTCAAAATATATAAGCAAAACTATACATTTTTTTAAAAGATAATAGATTTGTGCACAAGATAGTTGTGTTCAAACTGCAAATACTCTAAAAATACTTGGATTTCTGTGCACCTCCTGAAAATAATTTTTTGCGCCACCAGCAGCCATGTATATTTTTCAAAGACGGGACCCAAAAAAATATAACCGATGCTTTCATAAATAGTTTTTTCAAGTTGTCCGTCCAATTACCTTTCCAATGATATATAGTTTTGTACCTTTATAACTAAACTTGAATTTTTAATGAATTTTTTACGACCACCCATCATTTTGAGCAAAATATACCTTGCCACTTAGGAAAAAACTCCTGCCACTACTAGGGTTAAAGGAAGCAGCAGTCAAGTAGCTGATATTTTTTAACCTCTCAGCCTGTGCCTTGGAGAAAAAGGCTAATAGTACCTGTCTTTATACTTGGGGTTTCAGTATCCGGGAGTGGTTTAAAGTTGATTCACATAAATGATGTGTATTGCCCATAACTTTCCTTTTGATCGAATGTGTTATGACCATTATTGCAGAATATAACATTCAGAACACACTTTCTCCTTGCTTCAAGAATTTATGCTGGATGGTTTATCTGCTTAGAGGTCACCAAAAGTGGATTTTGATTTTTTTTTCCTCACTTTTCAGGTATCTGTGTATGGGTTATCACTTGCTGCCGTTTTGTCTGTAAATAATGCTGTAATTATTATTAATACTGTTTAACATGCACATCAAATAGCCAGTTTTATACTATTTTGCGACAGTAATTTACTGTATGACTTCATGATAAATACAGTATGTAAACTATGTATCCACAGTTCTTAAGAGGTTACATTAATTTGAGGGCAATGTTAAGACTGCAAAATTTGAACATTTCATAAAATATCCTTTTTTGAATTCAGTTTGCCCTTGTGCATGTGTGCATGCATTCTCTCTCTCTCTGTCTCTCGCTCTCTCTGTCTCTCGCTCTCTCTCTCCCTTTCTCTCTCTCTGCATGTTTTGCTCTCTCTCTCTCTCTCTCTCTCTCTCTCTCTGTGCTTTTTTCTTTAAAAGCATAAATGCCCTTTTATAAACTTAATAATAGTTCAATAAATTGCATGTATTCTCTGACTCTCTCTCTCTCTTCCTTACCTTCCCTCTTTCTCCCTGTGTGCATGTTTCTCTCTATTTTTTCCTCTCTGTTTTTTCCTTTGAAAGCATAGTAAATACCCTTTGATAAGCTTAATGATAGTTCAACTAAATTGCATATTTTCTCTCCCTCTCCCTCTTGCTCACCCTCCCTCTTTCTCTCTCTGTGTGCATGTTTCTTTTTCTGTTTTTTTTTCTTTGAAAGCATTTTTTTATATAATAAATGCCCTTTGATAAGCGTAATGATAGTTCAACTAAAATGCATGTATTCTCTGACTTTCTCTCTCTATCTCTTTCTCTCTCTATGCATGTTTCTCTCTGTTTTTTTTTTCTCTCTGTTTTTTTTCTTTGAAAGCATAATAAATGCCCTTATATAAGCTTAATGAAAGTTCAACTAAATTGCATGTATTCTCTGACTCTCTCTCTCTCTCTCTCTCTCTCTCTCTCTCTCTGTCTCTCTCTTGCTCACCCTCCCTCTTTCTCTCTCTGTGTACATGTTTCTCTCCCTCTTTTTATCTTTTTCTTTGAAAGCATAATAAATGCCCTTTTATAGGCGCTTACAGTTACAGTATATATACTGGGCATGTGTTTTAACTTTTTTGATAATTGTCACTCCATCATTTAATAGAGTTAAAATTCACTTGCATTCCATTGAGACATACTTTGCATAAAGCTAGGGTTGCTAGGGTTCTGATTTGGGTGTTAAAATGCAAATAGGGTTAATAGCACTGAGTTGCAAGAAGGCTACACCATTACATGCACAAAGAAGGGGCTCAGCATTTTACCATAAACTATGTTAAAGCTCCAGCCGTTCAGTTCCCGGCTTCGCGAAGAATAGGAATGACGTGGTGCTAGCGTGTCGTACGAGGCGACTAAATGGCGAAAAACAGGTAGTGACTCCTGACACAGAGTCACCTGGTCCTCCAGGTTGGGGGTTGGGTCACGGGGCTAACAACCCCTCCCTTAAAACAAAACACTGTTACAGAAACACATACAAACGAAAACCTGAATCTCTGCTTGGCTGATTGTGGAATTTCTCCAAATGGAGAACTCATGATGCGTGACAGTCAAATCCGAAAGGAAGCTGTTAGGCGGACGCCTCCACCATCATCCAAGTCTCTCCGGATTGGATCGTGGAACGTTAGGACCTTGTATGAGACTGGAAATACTGCACAGGTTCTCCAAGAAATGCACAGGCACCGTCTAATCATACTAGGAATCAGCGAGACCCACTTGAACCAGTCTGGACAGAAACGAATGAAAGAAGGAGAACTTTTTATCTATTCCGGAAGTGACAGAGATGGACCTCATAGAGAAGGAGTAGGAATGTTCATAAACAAGGCAACACAGAAAATATTCAGAGGTTGGGAAGCACATGGTCCAAGAATCATCATGGCCTCATTCGGAACAAAGAAAGAAGTCAAGCAAAAGGAAGGTAAGAAGGTCATAAACATGAACATCATACAAGTATACGCCCCAACCAAAGATGCTGAAGAGGAGGACAAAGACAACTTCTACAACCGTCTCCAGAGTGTGATAGACAAGCTTCCAAGTAAGGACATCAACATTGTCATGGGAGACATGAACGCCAAGGTAGGCTCTGATAACAGTCACTACGAGGAAATCATGGGCAGACAAGGACTAGGAAAAGCAAACGACAACGGGGAAAGGTTTCAGAACTTCTGTGCATTCAACAGCCTAGTCATCGGAGGAACAATCTTCCCACACAAGAGGATCCACAAAGCAACTTGGGTCTCCCCAGATGGAAGAACAGAGAACCAGATAGACCACTTCTGCATTTCTAGAAAGTTTAGACGCTCACTGGAAGACGTCAGAGTTCTGCGAGGAGCAGATGTCGGGTCGGACCACCATCTGATCCTTGGAAAGATGAGGCTGAAACTGAGAGGGTATGCACAAGCCACAACCGGAAGTCGCCAAAAGTACCAAGTCAGTGTTCTGAAGGACCCTGCTAAGAAGAAAGAATTCAAACTGGAACTGAAGAACAGATTTCAAGCCCTCCAAGATCTGGAAAAATGTGAGGTAAATGATCACTGGGACAAGATAAAGGAGGCAGTAAATGCAACCTGCCAAAGTACCCTTGGACCAAAGGACAACACCAGGAAGGAATGGATCTCACAGGACTCCCTAGACAAGATCAAGAGAAGGAGAGGGCTGAAAGCGAAAGTCAACGACTGCCGTACCAGAACTGAGAAACTCACTGCACAAGAAGAGTACTCCAGAGCGAACCGGGAGGTAAAGAACTCCATCAAGAAGGACAAGAATACCTACCTGGATGGCCTGGCAGAAAAAGCAGAGAAGGCAGGTGCAGACGGACACTTGAGAATTGTTTACCAGACAACCAAAACTCTTTCAGGGAAATTTAGCAAGCCCATCCTACCAGTGAAGGACAAGGAAGGAAACACCATCTTTGACTCAGCAGGACAACTCAACCGATGGCGGGAACACTTTGACAAACTCCTGAACAGACCACCGCCAGACAATCAGCCAGAAATCCTTCCAGCCAGAAGGGATCTCCCAATAAATAAAGAACCACCCACGAGAGAGGAAATAGCGGCAGCTATAAAATCCCTGAAGTCACACAAGGCTGCAGATCCCGACCATATACCACCGGAAACCCCTAAAGCGGATATGGAGACATCAGTGGAAATGCTGAACGCCCTATTTGAAAAGGTTTGGCAGGAAGAGGAAATACCCACAGAATGGAAGGAAGGACACCTGATCAAGATACCAAAGAAGGGAGACCCCAGCAACTGTAACAACTACCGAGGCATATCACTCCTGTCCGTACCAGGGAAGATCTTTAATAGAATACTCTTGGAGAGAATCAAACTGGCACCAGACGACAGGCTCAGAGGAAACCAAGCAGGATTTCGCAAGAACCGATCATGTGTTGACCAGATAGCTACCCTGCGCATCATTGTTGAGCAGTCTCTGGAATGGAAATCACCCCTTTTAGTCAACTTCATCGACTTTGAAAAGGCATTCGACAGCGTTGACAGGGAAACTCTGTGGAAACTCATGAGACACTACGGAATACCTGACAAACTCGTCAAGCTTGTGAAGGCCACCTACGATGGAACAAGCTGCCAAGTCTTTCATGAAGGACAGCTCTCAGAACCATTCCAGGTACAAACAGGGGTGCGACAAGGATGCCTGCTGTCACCTTTCCTCTTCATCTTGGCAATTGACTGGGTCATGAAGGAAGCCATAAAAGGCGCACGAAATGGAATACAGTGGACACCTTGGCAACAGTTGGACGACTTGGACTTCGCAGATGATCTTGCACTGCTGTCACACACACACTCTCAGATGCAAGAAAAAACCGAAGAACTCAACAGTCTATCAAAGAGCGTCGGCTTACGTATACATCCTGGGAAATCTAAAGTGTTAAAACAAGGCACAGTCTCAAGCTCTGCTGTCACGGTAGAAAACACATCCCTGGAAGAAGTTGACTCATTCACCTACCTGGGAAGTATCATTGACAAAAAAGGTGGTACAGAAGCGGATGTAAAAGCAAGGACTGCCAAAGCAAGAACTGCATTTAATCAACTATCAAAGGTCTGGAAGGCAAGCAACATCTCACTGCGTACCAAGATCCGGCTTTTCAATTCAAATGTCAAATCAGTGCTCCTCTATGGCTTTGAAACCTGGAAGACAACAAAGACAGTAATGAACAAAGTCCAGACATTCATCAACAGATGCTTGAGGAGTATTCTAAAAACGAAGTGGCAAGACAAGTTACGAAACAAAGAATTATGGGCAAGAACAGGACAAAAAGGAAATAGAGGTAGAAATTGGACTCCGTAAATGGCGCTGGATTGGACACACCCTCAGAAAACCTAGTGGAAACATCACCAGGCAATCACTGCAATGGAACCCACAAGGAACACGAGGCAGGGGTAGGCCACGGGAGACATGGAAACGATGCACGGAAAGGGTCATGCGAGAAATGAAGCTCACTTGGAACGAGCTTGGAAAGATGGCTCAAGACAGGGAAAGATGGAATTCGCTTGTACGTGGCCTATACCCTGCTGGGGGTGAAAGGCATTGATGATGTTAAAGCTCAGTTGCAGCTTTGAGATGAACTTTGACAGCTTATTTGCTTGGCAAATGTGAAACTGTCCTTCAGCTTTTTCATCTTTCTTTTGCCCTCATTTAAATGTTCTTGTTTTTGGTTTTTGAGTTCTCAAAATAGAAGGGCAAATTTCTATTTCGATCTTAAAAAATGAAAGCTTCAATCCAGTGTTGAAAGCCGTGCGTTGTATGCATTTACCAGCTGTGGTTTATTCATCTATCTAGACTTGTGTGCAATTAATACATTTTTGCCACCAATAAATTTTTGGTCCAGATATTCTCTTTGTGTACACATGCCTGTATGATATGACCCCATGCACTGGTTTTGTAAATCCTATTAGTGTAAGCTCATTTTGAAAAGGAAAACTTATGAGTAGTTTTTTTTTTGTTAGATTATGCTGTGCTAGGAATGATTAATTCTCAACAGCATTGTTGTGATCATATTTTGCAGTAACTGAAAGTTACCCAGTGGTGGATATTCGATAACTTGAATATATGAAGAGGCACAATAGAGTGATTTCTGCCACTCATGAATAACTCAGCGAAAAGAAAATGGACTGTGATTAGCTCAAAAGCCAGAAATGCAGATAATCATTCTTTGCACTTAACCAACCTGGTCATTTGACATGAGAATTCATCTCATGCGTGGTCTCTTCATTAAACCTTTTTATTTGCATTTAAAGCAGTGTTGGTACATGTATGTCATTATAGAGTCATTCTAACAGTTTTAAGCTGCAAGACTTGCATATGAATGTAATTTGCCACTTTTAGAAATAATTGCATATTTCTTAATAATTGTTTGCCTTCTTTTTTTATCCATCTCTACCCTTTTTTTACCTGCCATGGTTCAGGTTTAGATCTTTTGTATCTGTAATGATGTTGAGTTTTTAAAAGTTTTCAAATAAACCATTCAGTAAAAATGCTTTTAGCTCTCTTGTGTTTTGAAATGAATTCTTCCTTTTTCTTTTGTTGATTATGTGTCATCTATTTCTCTGAACTATTCAGTGTGTCAATAAGTGTTCATTTACTTAGATTTGCAAAGATCACATTCTCTATGGCTTCCCCAGGATACAGCTAATAACTTATAATCTAGAGCCAGCTAGCGCATAAAAACGAATCGGTTCCTCTTGAAATTAAAAAAATAGTTAAGCCATTGACATTCAATGCATGTTAGTCAGAATATCAATGAGTGCTAACCAAGTTTTGCAACACTTATATTTTTATGTACATTGGTTCCTCCGACATCAAGACATCAAAGGCTTGAGACTTCGCAAATTTGAGATAATTTTTGAAATCATGATTATGTTATGATGCCCTAGATTGATTTAAAAAAAAATCTGACGTAATGTCACTGTGTATGTGTGTGTGTGTGTGTGTGTGTTTGTAGAAGGAGCTTTAAATAGTTTAACAAAAATAGCAATACTCTCTCTTCTACTACTGTGAGTACTAAATGAGATGATGCAGCACAAATGATGGATTTGAGCAGACATTGAAAAATCGCCTCATGCCATGAGGATATCACTGTGACTCGTGACACGAATTAATACTGGCCTAACTGGCCTGACCTGTGTGGTGCAGCATTACACCTTAATACTCGTATAGTACTGAAGAGCACTTCTCATGCATTGTAGCGTTCATGCTGCAACTTGAATATCTCCAGGCATCGTGGCGGTTAGGTTGAGTGTGGATCTGTTATCTCCTTTTTTTCAGTTCTTTAACCAAATCTTAGGTGAAATTACAAAAAGAAGTGTTGGGAACATCTTCAGACACTAAACAAAAGTAATCTATACGCCACAGAAAGAAGCCAAGGTTGAACATTTGTTTCAAAAATGTCTAAGAAAAAAAACATACAAAATCCATTTTAAAAAAAAAAGGTGTACATGGACGTAGTCGAAACAAAGCAATAAGCAAATCCAGACAATATAATGGTCTAGCATTAGCACATTTATATAAAAAGAGAGCATATTACTACACTCTGCATAAGTCGCCACAAGCGCCCGTTGCACTGCACATTGCACATATGTCCACTTAGGTTGCCCTATTATGTGGTTGTCCTAAGTAGCGGTCACTTTAAAAGTGCTCAAACCCTTAAAAACTTAGGGTGACCAATAATAGAATCTATATTTTGCGTTTTGCTGAGAATCGTGTTCAAAATCAACGTACATGTTGTTGGGTCACAAACTCTCCAGTTAGGCTTTTAAAACGCTCAATTGAACAAAAATTGTGAAATATAGCAGTGGCTTACCTAAGGTACCGTTTTACAGTACTTTGTATATG
This sequence comes from Ellobium chinense, assembly GCA_033807755.1. Taxonomy (NCBI): domain Eukaryota; kingdom Metazoa; phylum Mollusca; class Gastropoda; order Ellobiida; family Ellobiidae; genus Ellobium; species Ellobium chinense. The sequence continues at coordinate 38,975 of JAWQUT010001128.1, read as the reverse complement.
GCGACATAGGGCAACAATAATATATATACACACACAAAAGCAACCACGCTCACACACACAAACACACACACACACACACACACACACACACACACACACACACACACACGCGCGCGCGCACACTACTTTGTCCCCATAGTGATGGGATATAATGACGATCATGATGATTGATGATGATGGTGGTAGAGGAGGTAAAGTTAGTTGCGGTCATAGAAGGCAGAGACGAGCAGAAACAAGGCGACACTGTGTTGTGGGGGAGGGGAGCGGATGAGGGTGGGGGAGATGGGTTAGTGTGATTTTTTATAGATATATGTGTATGGGATGAAAGCAGCAACAACAACATCACTGTAAATGTTTTACAATAATACCAAGTGCATCGATATTGGTAAAGCATATTTAAATACAGTTAACCCTTATTATTAAGTGCTGATAATTTTAAACGAATATTTGACTAGTAAGCATAGATTTTACATAACCGAATTTATTATTACTCTTTGATTTTTTTTATGTGTATTCTCTTAGTAATTAGTAAACTTTTGGTCCCATGCACCAAAGACATCGTTATTATGAAGGTTTTACTGTAAATGTTTCAATATCATTGGTATTAACTTTATTACTTTGAGTATCTGAAGAGGGAACACCTGTTGTACATATCACAGGAAACTACTCTAATGTTAACCATGATCGTTTTCGTCATGTCGTCCATCATTATTGAATAATGAATAATTTCTCATTGTATGTGTATTAATATTATAGCATATACAGTCATAGAATATGAACATAATAGTTTCACTCTTGTTTCTTTTCAGGGACTAGCGTCGGTAAGTATGTTTAGTCTGTAGTGTGTGTACGTTTTTATTCACAATGTAATATTTTTTTCTTTTGTTCATTACCTCCCCTCGTGTCGATCCAGTCACTACTCACTGAGCTCTACAGAAA
>JAWQUT010001127.1:43353-64131 GCA_033807755.1 Ellobium chinense | reverse complement strand
ACTGGCGTTGACTAATTAAGAACAGTCTATTGTTGTTGATCTGCTTGATCCAGGCGCTTGTTTTCTTGCTTATAATCCCCTTTCTTACTTAGGCCCCGCACAGCGAGGCTACCGAATATGTTTCGGCGTATCGGTGACATACTCACTCTGCGCCGATCTTTCCGAGGGTAGAACATAAAGGACACATATTTTCAGCACACTTCTCAGTTGAAAAAGTCCCCAGTCCAGCCCTATGACGTCACACATCCGGTGATGGCCCACTGACGGGGCACTCCGAGCAGCGGCTGTCGGTGAGTAGGAATCAAAATTTCATTCCTATAAAATAAGCTGCCGCCGATCCCGCAGATCGGCGCAGAGAGTAGGCTGTGTCTCTGTGTGGTTGTAGAAACTGTATAGACTGATTCTTATAGCTTACGGCGCATAGTGCTTAGGTGACATAAATCGGTCGCCTTTATGTTCTTCCACTTACTCATACTGACAGTGTCACACATCTTGTAGTCAAGGTATACCAGAGTAGTCTAGGACTGGAGACACCACATTGGTCTTGAATGCCTGGAGAAGTAAACAACAGAAAATATCAGATGTTGCCTAGAGCAGGTATTCATCTATTTTGAGTATCTACAGGGTAAATAGAAAGTGAACATCCAAAGGTAATCCGAAAGTCAACACCGTTCTGATATTAATACCTGTAGTAGAGTTGCGTTTGACAGTGCCGACAGTTGTCAAAGCAAGTCTGTCATTTATAAGCTGTAGGCAGTTGTATTTGTTGGTCTTCAAACCGAAAGACATGAGTCCGCTATTCGATTCGCGAGACGTCATGACAGACGAGGAAACATCAGACTACGTCTATCAAATCATCGACAAAGGTACTGTTATGTGACGTCACTGACTTTGTACAAACATACCTACGACTGAGTGTACAGCAACACGTTCTCAAAGTCACACTGGATTCTTCATAAATTCGACAAACGGACCCTTCCGCTGTATTAAGCTGATTCTCCTTTTGGGACACTGACGTCGGGATGATAATATTTTCCAATCTAGTCAAGATATAAGTACAAACAAAATCAGCTGATCGCAAAACCTCCCTCAGCTTCGATGATGGCAGGAATTCGAAATACATGCATTAACAAATTCTCACTGACGTTGCAAACATACTATTGCCGTTGTCGTGAAATGATGAGAAATGGCCTAGTGTTTCAAAGACGTAGAACTTCTTATAAGGAGATGATGAGAAATGGCCTAGTGTTTCAAAGACGTAGAACTTCTTATAAGGAGACAGGTTACAAACAAGTCACCAAAATTTATGAAACTCTGCAAATGACATAATGGACGCAGCAGATGTGCATGGGCATATCGGTTTCCTGGCGAAAAGTTCCATATAACTGAATGATTTAATTCGCAGACACCTCTTTTACTCTCTCCATGGATAAGAATCATTCCTATAAGCCAACACAATTCATCTCCGTTTGCTATCGTTTGATATCCTAACGCATCTAGCTCTTAGCCTCTCTTCCTAAACCAGTGGAACCAGTAGAGGTCTAGAGTTATACTTTGTAAAGGTCGTCACTCTGCCGGCATGTTGATCCTATTCATAGAACAAGGGGCCAGTCCAGTCTAGTCTTCAGCATTGTATTTTATGTCTCCTACACATTTATTAGTTACCTTTATCCGTAGTGACGATGCAAATAACTGAAGTTCCAACAAAGCGATGATTTAGTATCTTCCTTTTATGTCCTGTTGTTATGAAAGTACTAAATGTAAGACCTAGTGGGAATTGCGAGTTTTTACTGCGATTATTAACAAAACGTTTACTACGAAGAACACCGAAGAACGGTTAAGATAAATTGTTTTCAGGACCCATGACAATTCCGAAACAATCCGTTAATTAGGCATAAAGGTATCGAAGAAAAGCCTTGTTCATTTATTTGTGAACTCAGTATAGTAATCTCCTCAATATAAAATATCTTGAGGTCTGTCACAATGAGCTAAAGTCACATTCCGACACAATCAAGTTATTGGCGTGATGAAAGCGTGATGTCTGTATACCTATTAGCGGAACAAAAAATGATTCAGTATTATTCTTGACCTAGACACACTAGTTTAAAATGGCAGGAGGTCACCCTCATTCAACCCAAACTATATTATGACCAAAAAAAAACAACAGCTGGTAAATGAGAAGTATTGTTTTCATAGTAAATGTTACCTATTATGTTTCATAAAAGAAACTCAATCGTATCTGTAAATTAATACTCTTTAGGTCTTTGACACCTATTGTTTTTTCTTCTTTTGGCCCTATTAACATTTTGCGTTATTCTAAATATACCACTGTGATTTGGGGGAATTTCTTCCATGGAGGTTAAAGTACTTCTTTTGCCCGATCTTTTAACGGGAAGAAAAATGGGGTTCAACGCCTGTGTTCGTGGAGACATTTGATAATATGAAACATACTGGGGTTGATGAGTGAGAAAATCCCAAATCCATGCAACAATGTTTTTGTTTACCTTCATGTTTAAAAGTTTTGAAACAAGTAAGTGAGGTTGGATGGTATTGAATGCACTAGAAAAATCTACGAACAAAATCCTGACATAATTAAGACCAATATATTGAATTCCAATATAATAATATTCATTTGGCTGGTTTTGACCGCGTGCGAATACCTAGGCCTATACATTTTTTGTTTAATCTAGAAGGCTCAAATTGTACCTGAACTTTAAAACTGGATGTTTTATTTAGATTACAGGTCATTTTACACATTTCTACACCCTAACACTGGCTGGCAGGGCCCCAAAAAGGGGGGATTTTATATATTAGCGGATTAATTGGGTTGTACACTATGAGTGATTTGCCCTTCTAATAGGTGTCACAAACCTTAACCCCTCCCCACATTTAATTATTTCCTACATATGTTTTGAGTAGTCAATAGTGATGCATTCTGTACTGTTGAAGTGTCTCTTTCTTGCTTCTTTCATGAGAGAGGATGATATTCAGGTGGTGAGGTATATTTGCATAGGGATACAGAAAATTTTCAATAGTCTCACTCACTGAGATGGATTGGACGAGGTGTTGGTAGCCTTTGTTAGTTCCCTGGAGAAAATAATATGCAAATGTCAGCTGTCAAGCACATTCATTTCCCTACAAAATGGTGCCAATGTTGCTGAATTATATGACCTAGATCATTCTTATGGCCCAATGAAGAGTTTGATACCTCTCAAAATAGCCAATTCTCATGATGGCATACCCTATGCTACTTTGAAGCTCCCATGAACCTACAGTTCAACCCTAAAATTTAGCCATGGTAGCCTTGTTTGGAAGGGAACAAGTAGGGAATGGTCAGAGGGGAGTGACCTGGGGGTGATTGGGAGGGGAGAGGAAAAATGACCCTCTCTTGGCTGGTCATTGTTTTCATGTAAACACCTTGGCATGAGCAGATAGTTTTTAGTTGACCATATTTGCAACCCTTGATGATAAAATCCACTTGTAACCACACATTTAAAACCTAAAAGTGATCATATTGGCATTTCTTAAAGGGTGATTGTGTTATTGATTGGGGAAGAAGCCCTGGAGAAACAAAAGTTTGGTGCATCTGCCCAAAAGAATTTTTTAAAAATTCAGCTTCCTTTGGCAATACCATATGAGCCTATGGGGTGGGCTGAGAAGGGGTGGGGTGGTGATTTTTCTTAAGGGTAGGGGTGGGGTGGGGTGGATGGGGGTAGGGGTTGATGGTGGGGTTGGGGGTGGAAGTAGGGAAGGAAAAAGGAACGAATGAAATCTTAAATTTAAAAAAAATGGCCAAATTTGGTGCATTTTTTGGCAACACTGGGTGTGTGTGTCAAAGGTGGGGGGAGGGGGTGGAGGGTGGGAGGAAAACAAGAGAGACAAGGACAAAAAGAGAACGAGAAAAAAACTATTTAAAAAAAAGCGTGTGTCATGTAAACTGAGTCTGCAGCACGTAGATCTAGATCTAAGTCCCATACAGGCTAGACTAGGGGGGTGGGTGGGGGGGGGGGCTGGGGAGGGCCCCAGGGGTAGAGGAAGTTTAAAAGACTGTCCAGATAGCCTAGATGACCTACCTCGACCACCATGATGTAAACATTGTGTTTCTAAGTGGAAACATGCCAGGTACTAGCTGCCTATTAAGGTCTTTGACACCTATTGTTTTTTCTTCTTTTGGCCCTATTAACATTTTGCGTTATTCTAAATATACCACTGTGATTTGGGGAAATTTCTTCCATGGAGGTTAAAGTACTTCTTTTGCCCGATCTTTTAACGGGAAGAAAAAGGGGGGTCAACGCCCAAAATTTTTCACAAATGTCTTTTGAAAAAGATCACCTCAAATTCTGATTTGGTGTCCCCAAATTTTCATTTGGCTGGTTTTGACCGCGTGCGAAAACATAGGTCTACACATTTTTTTTTTATCTAGAAGGCTCAAATTGTACCTGAGACTTTAAAATTGGATGCTTTATTTAGATCACAGGTCATTTTACACATTTCTACACCCTAGCACTGGCTGGCAGGGCCCCAAAAAAGGGGGATTTTATATATTAGCGGATTAATTGGGTTGTACACTATGAGTGATTTGCCCTTCTAATAGGTGTCACAAACCTTTACCACTGAAATAAGCAGTTTTGAGCACAGATTTGAGTTTACTCTTGCAACAAACAACGGGTTGAATATTGCATCATCTCTGTAAATTTCATCGCCTGAACCAGTTCGGTTTCAAGTCCAGTCATTTTGACTGATTGCAAGAAAAATCAAGCAAGTTTGGAATATACCGATCACTATGACCACACAGTCAGCTCTTGGAATGAAAACAGCGAGGAATAATGCCACAGTAGGAATAAATTAGTGTGTGACATAGTAACCTGCTGTGTTCCTGGGGTTATCTCCCAGGTTTAAGGTCTTTGGAATCTTTTGTTTTTTCTTCTTTTGGCCCTATTAAATGTTATTCTACATATACGATTGTGATTTCAGGAATATTCTTCCATAGGGGTTAAAGTACGTCTTTTGCCCGATCTTTTAACGAGAAGAAAAAAAATGGGGGGTCNGGGGGGGGGGGGGAGGGGGCAACGTCCACATTTTTCCACAAATCTCTTTCGAAAAAAGTCACCTGAATTCTGATTTGGTCCCCAATTTTTCATAAGATAGGATAAACCTTTATTATCCAGATATGGAAATCCGTTTTCACAGGATTTATAACAATACAATAAAAAATACAAACATACTAATAACGTTCACTCATACACACACATCCCTGCACCTCTACCCACCCCTGCACACCACGCTTTACGTACAAGCATACCACATTAAGAAACACTGCTAAGGCGAATGGCTGATGGTAAAAAAAGATCGCCTGTATTGCTCTCTGTGAGTTTTTAAGAATAGTATCCGTCTACTTCTTTGTGATCGGATTATCTGATGGAATATAGGGTGAGAGCAGTCACTCAAAATTGATTTGAACTTTTGCTTGCAGAAATGAGTGTATAGTTCTTCAAAGTCGATGTATTTCCTGTTGGTTAAATAGCAAGCTTTTTTGAGGATGGAGTTGTTAATTTTGCTCGTGTCTTGCTCCTTTGCATTTCCTCCCCATGCTGTTATGCAAAATAAGATGACACTCTGTATAGTTGACTTGTAAAAGATGTGAAAGATGTTCTATCAATATTAAAATATCTAAGTTTCCTCAAGAAATACATTCGTTTGTTTGAATTGGCGTGAACTGAGGTGGTATGGATATGCCAATCGAGCCTAGAGTCAATGTGGATTCCAAGATATTTGTAACACTCAACTCTTTCGACATTTTCATTATAGATATTAAGCAATGGTAGTGGAGTTGCATTTGTTCTAAAATCAATAACCATTTCTTTCGTTTTTTTACATTTAATACTAAGTAGTGATCTTCACACCACTGGGTAAACCATTGAAATGTATTAGATAAGCCTCTTCATCACATGGTCCAGAAATCAATCCTTGTATGGTGGTATCATCTGAAAACTTTATTATAGGAATACTTGCATGTTCACTTTTGCACTGGCTTGTATAGATTGTGAAGAGAGCAGGTGACAGTACGCAGCCTTGAGGCTCGCCTGTGTTCGTGGAGACATTTGATGATATGAAATAATGTGTGTCTGGACCCTTGCTACCAATACTTGTTTTTTATTTAACATACTGGGGTCGATGAGTGAGAAAATCCCAAATCCATGCAACAATGTTTTTGTTTACCTTCATGTTTAAAAGTTTTGAAATAAGTAAGTGAGGTTGGATGGTATTGAATGCACTAGAAAAATCCACGAACAAAATCCTGACATAGTTAGGACCAATATATTGAATTCCAATATAATAATATTCATTTGGCTGGTTTTGACCGCGTGCGAATACTTAGGCCTATACATTTTTTTTTAATCTAGAAGGCTCAAATTGTACCTGAACGTTAAAACTGGATGTTTTATGTAGATCACAGGTCATTTTACATATTTCTAAACCCTGACACTGGCTGGCAGGGCCCCCCTAAAAGGGGATTTTATATATTAGCGGATTAATTGGGTTGTACATAATGAGTGATTTGCAATAGGTGCCAAAAACCTGCAGTGAGATAAAATATGCTTTAGATGACGCTTAGAATAGGCTTCCTGTGGCCGTATGCATAATCCATACGTTAGTTAACGCACTGCGGTAACTATGGGATACTCACAAAACATTAGTAATATTTATTGCAATTAACGCGTGAATTATGCATACGGTCACTGGTCATTGACTGTGTTGTCCGTTTCAATTCGTGTCCTTCTTCTTTACACATTGACTGTCCGAGATTCATGGTGATAATGAAATTCTCAATATATTCCTTCAAAGTGCCCTTTTTTTTCGTTCATGAAAGTAAGAATAAAGTTTAAATCTGTATTGTGTATCTGTTTGGTCTTACGCTGTCTAGAGTGCCATTTACTTTAGGGCAGTAAAGAACGAGAGAGCGAGAGCGAGAGAGAGAGAGCGAGAGAGAGAGAGAGAGAGAAGAGAGAGAGATACCGACAGACAGACAGACAGACAGACAGACAGAGACAGAGACAGAGACAGAGAGAGATGAAGAAGTCTCAGGAAGCTGAAAAAAAAACAACTTAATGCGTCACTGATTAATTTCATTAGACTGAATTTTTTAAAAAATAATATATAATTATAATTAAAACTACCACATTTTTCGAAGCACTGATGCTCACGATTAACACTGATCTATCTTTCTATGTCCTCGCGATTTCTTACCATACTAGACATTAAAAAAAAAAAAAGTGAGGGTCAAAGAAGTCTCCGAAAGTCCACACTATACAATAATTAGAAAATAACCACTATCAGAGAAGTCTCTGAATGTACACATTATACAGTAATCAGAAAATTACAACTACTTTAGAAGTCTCTGAGGTACACATTATACAGTGATTAGAAAATTACAACTACTTTAGATGTATGATGAGATCATTGATTCATTCCATTCGTAACCCAGTAACCTGAAAAACGATTTCAGGTAAAGTAACGGTAAACTAGCAGCGGGACCAGGCTACATGCTGTTCGAATCGCGATAGTTGTTGAAGTGAACTAACATTAACATGGAAATTGCTTCTATTTGCTATTCATGTCACCGCTGACACATCTTTTCCAAAGCCATGTCTAGATCTATGATGTAATCCCGCGATAAGTAACGTCTCCAAATTAGCTATTAGTTAATAACAAAGGATCCCTGCTGGATTGGGTGTGATCTTTTCGTAGATAACAGCGAATAAATGTATAGACTCAGTACTTGAAAGTGAAAATCATTTATTCTGTAATGGAATAATTTGCGTCAAAGCTATGTAATATTCCGCATGGCTTAAAAGATATCCTACCCTGCGACACATCGCAGAATCTACATGGTAAGTGGTTCTTAACAAGATACTTATTTGTGTTGCAAGGTGGCCAAATGTTGCGGCGATGGACTGATAGGTTCGAGTCCTGTCATGATGATATTGTAAAGGACATGGAATAGCATTTTTTCCCCAGAGGTTTAAAAAAATACGGCGCTATGAGCAGAAATACTCTACACAGCGTAAATACCGTGGATTTATCTTGTTATCTTCTCTAATANTGAAAATCATTTATTCTGTAATGGAATAATTTGCGTCAAAGCTATGTAATATTCCGCATGGCTTAAAAGATATCCTACCCTGCGACACATCGCAGAATCTACATGGTAAGTGGTTCTTAACGAGATACTTATTTGTGTTGCAAGGTGGCCAAATGTTGCGGCGATGGACTGATAGGGTCGAGTCCTGTCATGATGAAATTGTAAAGGACATGGAATAGCATTTTTTTCCCCAGAGGTTTAAAAAGATACGGCGCTATGAGCAGAAATACTCTACACAGCGTAAATACCGTGGATTTATCTTGTTATTTTCTCTCATACATTAAAGTGGTTGTGAACAATAATTTTTCATCCCTTGAACTTTGGCTTGAAATAATAACTCTGAATATAACCCTGAATAATAATTTTTCATCCCTTGAACTTTGGCTTGAAATAATAACTCTGAATATAACTCTGAACAATAATTTTTCATCCCTTGAACTTTGGCTTTAAATAATAACTCTGAATATAACTCTGAATACTAAGTAATATGCCAATGATATTATTTATAAGGTAAGCATTTCTGTGATTATTTGCCAAAGAAAACATCCACTGTTTTCATCGCCCTTTTTATGGCATTTGTCATGTTCGCAAATCGTCGCTTTGGTTATACGGTATTCTCTGCCCAATTGGTATAATCCTTGGACTCTCCGGAGCTGTACTTGGATTAAAGGGTCAGGGTTAGGGTCAAAGTCAGAGTCATGGTCAGACAGAGGCGTAACCAGCATTTTTTTTATTAATTGGTAATACAGCACTTATATGCTATCATTTGTCTGTTTTTTGGAGGGAGTCATAGGCTTTTAAAACGTAAAATATTTGGTATTTGGTTCCAAAAGAGCCAAATCTGTCAACGCTGGTACAGTCTAGACTACGATCCTCTCATCGCCCAAAATAAATTTGAAAAAAAAAATCTGGAGGTCAAGCACGGAAAGGATCATGTGTAAAAAGAAACAACAAAATACCTTCAGAAAAGAGGGTAAACAATTTTTTTCTCTCAGATTATTGGTCCCTTTTTTCAAGAGTTTCTCTTTATACATTGATATTGGATGCAGCGCACAGAGGATATGAGAGCGCTAAATCTGTGAGACAGTGTATTGGCTTTCAGATTATTGGCACAGAAAAGTAACTAACGTTGACTAAATCATATCGCTAAAGCTTGTAAAGGACTGATAGTTAAAATAGGACGTGGGTGATGTTTGAACATTTTAGAAAACATTAAAGATTACTGAAAACGTATTACACAAATAAATAACATGACTTTGTTGGTAAACCGAGATTCCTAGATTACGTGGACGCTACGCCCTTCAGGTCAGAGTCGCGCAAATACTTCTAATGAGTAAATATGCTATTACAGTTCACTAGCTTCCTATTGCTGTCAGCCAGCTCAGTCCCAATTTTCATTGGCCACTCCCACTGACAAATGATCCAGAGGAGTATCTAAATCATACCGACAACAAAACAATCTTAAAACGGAAAAGTACAAGTAAACGTTTCCATTATGTGTCATAGTTTGAACCAGCCCGCATGTCCCCATGACCCTAATTCAACAGAAAGAAGGTAGCTAACTCAAAATGTCCGTACTCTTTGCAAGCCCTGACTCTAGATAGTGTTGCTGTGGTTACACTGGTCAAGATAGCGTTACATGATATCAGACAGGTGACAGCAGTGCCTGCTTGGCTCCTGTTAAAGAAGATTAAATTCTTGACCTATGATTTATTCCACAGCACAGGAAGTCCAGCCTAGTTGACTTCTATTTATTTGCGGAATGAGAAAGAGCCACTGAGAGAGTAGTGGGGTATTATAAAGAGACACTTCCTCAATCCTAACCTCACTACTAATAAATAACCCTGCCCATTAACCCTATCCCATATATATAAATTGCAAAAATCCCGGAATAACACGGAATGCGTGTTAGCTTGGGGGACGAGAGAAATAATTTATGCACATCGAAGCTTTTACATGAAAGTATATAAATTATAATATATTATGTGACTTTCTCTATCGTCGCTGTCGAGTTTTCTCCAGTTGTACTGCTCTTCTTCTGCCACCAGCCCTGACTGGCGTAAGAGATCGTTATATTGGACCTTCACATCTGTGTGTGTCAGTAGTGCCAGTATCAGATGTCCGCCTCTTTAAGGGGGGAGGGGGGGTGCGCCTCCTGGGAGTGACATCGAGAATGCTTGAACTAGAGACTTTTTAAGCTTCAAATTCAGATTCGGCATGGTCAAATTAGAGGAAAAGTGTGAATTATTTTTTGGTTTTCTATACGGTTGCCATGGCAACACCGCCATCTTGAATTTTGTGTCTTGAAAATTAGCTATTTTCAAAAGCCTAAGGCTCCTAGAGTATTGAATGTAATCATTTCAAATTTTGTAAACTTATATAGTAGCTCTATAAAAAAGATAAAATGCATTTGTTTTTTGTTTATTTTTCAAACAATGTCTGTCACAAATTTTTGAAATAATGTGTGTTGATGGATGTGTATTTTTCTCAATTTTCCATCCTACATTCAACTTCGTTTCAAAAACGTGACCAAAATCAAGAAAATGGATGCATTTTATCAAAACCTATGTTGTGGGAAATATATATGTCAAATCTGAGGTCAATCGGTTTAGAAATAAGAAAGCCTTAGGGAAAAGAACATTTTGAGAAAATCGCAATTGAAGTTTTAATAGCACGTTTATACAAGGCTAAGATGACCATCTAGAGGTGCCCTTTCAGGGCATAAAACGGATGTTTCTGGCCTCAAAGGTTATTTTTCTCATAGCAGAAGAGGTCAAAGTGTCTAAAAAATACCAAAACCCCAATTTCAATATTTTAATCCCTACAGTCCCTTTTCAGAAGGCGCACCCCGCCTTAAGTCTCCAGTATCAGATGTCCGCCTCTTTAAGTCTCCTGTCTCGTGCACACAGCCCAGCTTGTTAGTACATCAAGGATTTTCTCCGTATCTTCTTTTGTGTTTCGTTTACAATTTACCACTAACTTTTGCAGATGTTACCTTTTGCTCTGACTTTTGTCTTCTCATTACATGCCCTGAACATTTGCTCGTCTTCTCTTCATAATTCTAGGCTATTATTTTTTTAAACGTAATTGCTCGGTTTCTCTTCTGTCCACGATATTTTGAGCAGTCGTCGTAATAATCTTAGCACGGCCAGCTACTTCTAAATTGCCCGATCGGGTATGAGAAAAACGTGTGACGAATTTCTCTATTACGTGTCATCCCTGACAAGTGATATAACCACATCTAGACTAGGGTTGCCAGACTTCTTTTCAGCGCGGAGCCAAACAGCGTACGAAAAGAAGTCAACAAAGAGCCAAACCATGTCCGGAAAGGGCCTAGTGGGATCAGGATTTGACATAATAGAAGAAAACTGCTACTAACTCTTTGTGTATTGGATGTAAGTCGATGTAACGATTATCATAAATCTTTCTACATACACTAAAGCAACAAAATAAGAAATGAGTGTTAAAGGGAAACAGAAATCGTTCTTTAGTTAGTGGTCATCAAGCAATTATGACATAATATTATGCCCGATCCCTTAATCTACCAGTTTGAGAAAAATACAATTACTTTTTGTACCGAAAACTCGTCAGTTTAACTAAGACCAGTTAGAGTCAAACAAGAGCCAAAGAGCCGGCCAGTTATTTTGGGAGCCAATAACGTTTCAAAAGAGCCAAAAATCTAGTATTTGGTTCCGAAAGAGCCAAGTCTGACAACCCTGATCTTCACTCCACAGGCAGAAGAGCCTCATAAACTCCTGTGTCCACGGAAGTTCGAGTTCAGGGGAGCTCGCGAGGTAAAATCTCATCATTGAAATACAAGTTGAGAGCAATGGATGGGAGTTTTACTATAAGGATTGGTTTTTCAAGTCCCTGAGTTTCTACTAATAATCATCATCTCTGCCTCTTTCAGAGTCCGTTATTATTTTTTTAAAAAGGAAAAAGTGGCCCGCTTTTGTGGTCAAGTGATCAGTGCCGGACCCTGACGTCATGCATTGGCAGATCCTTCTCATGGTGATGGCAACCATCTGTGAGCCATTATGTGTTACCGCACATCTCCAAGTCACTAGGTCAACATGTCACATAGAAGACCTCTCCCAGGCAGGTATGTAACATTAACAGAGTGCGTTCAGATTCGCCAAAGTGGAATCTGTTTACTGGCAATATCTTAAAGGTAAAAGCATTATGCATCTAACAAATAACGGGCAAAAGATTTGTGGCTGACAGGTTGGATGTGTTTATTATAACTTATACAAGTCCACACCGTTTCAAGTAAAGCTGGCAGAAATGTCAGGTTAACCTAAACTTAGGCAGGAAGGCGCCATAACCGTTCGCTCCATATAAGCGATTCGGGTTCCATTTAGTTGGAAGAATACTTCTGTGCTTCAGCTAGAAAATGAGTTCATGAACAGTTCTTTCTCACCCGACCCCTTTCTTTTTATAAAATATACGGCACAGCTGGAACAGTGAAGTGCACAGACAGTGCGCGTGCAAGATGTTGTGTTTAAAGTGACACGCTGTGCTATGAATCCGTAGAATGATGAGATTTGTTTATATCTTATCACCATTAATATTACCCTTCATATGTTAGATAAGCATGAATATTTCATGTCAATATGTTAGTAAGTATGTGCCCTCGATGTTCACCATTTGAAATTTATATTTGTAAGTGTTTGCATTGCTCTAGTGCAGAATTCTGCAAGAGCTAATAAATAGAATTGAATTGAATTGAATTGCTACCCGATGTCATCCCAAAAAGCTAAAAGCACCGTCTATTATTGAGTGAATATTGGGAGGGCATGTTATTAAACATTATGCCGTTCATCCTTCCAGCCGGGTAGACGCAGAATTATTTTTTGTTTTGGTCAAATTGTAAGTAACCTGCCCTCATCTTTACTCCATATTACGCCGGAAGACTTCAGCTCGGTTTTTATGTCAAAGTCACTGCATAATCGCAACTCACTTATATAACAACTCTTTTATCATCCCAGCAAGCTATTTTAAGTGTGAGAGGTCTGACTGAACCAAGACATGAAATATGACATTGATTTCCACATTCCATATCACTTAACTACGTCATGTCCAGAACACTACGTCACCAAAACGTGTTAAGTTTAAGTAGTTAACGAAGATTACCCACACCCAAGACGTTTTACTGAGTACACACCAAAAGGAAGTAGTGTGTAAACCACTCATCACAGTAAAGGATACCGTCACTGGAAATGCCCGATTTTCTTACATTCAAGAGTAGTGCATTAAAAAGTGCACAAACTGTTTACACCGATAGACTCACCGGACGCCTTAATAGGCAGCACAGCTGACTTCTAGTTTAAATAAAAAATGTGAGGAGCTGCCGAACTCTAGATGATCTATGATAATAAATGGTGATTTCTAACTTTCTTTGTTTGCTACCAGGTGAGAAAGGGAATCCTCATCAGTGTTTTACTTTGATGGGCAGATCTTAGCCTCGGTGAAGATCGAAGCACTCATTACTCGGTGGAGCCTTGCCATGAGCGATTCGGTCTAAACCTCTTCTGAGATCAGTCCACCAAACAAACGTACTGATGAGAATTCCCCATACCCCAGGTCTCGAATGGATAATCCATCTCTGGAACCCATCAGATGATGCCAACCAGCACTCATAAGACATGTTTGACTACTCCTTACATATTGAGGAATTTGAATGATTACTTCGTAGTTACAACTGTTATCCCCATAAGCCTTCCAAATCAATGACCAAGTTATATTTTTTGTTCAGTATCTATCACCAACTCTTTTGCTTCCGGGGCCATAACCCTAGAGCCCATCGAGACAGCAGTATCAGTCTAGGCGGGAGTCATAATCCCAATGCCCATCGAGACAGAAGTCTCAGTCTGTCTAGGCGGGAGTCATAATCCCAATGCCCATCGAGATAGAAGTCTCAGTCTGTCTAGGCGGGAGTCATAATCCCAATGCCCATCGGGACAGAAGTCTCAGTCTGTCTAGGCGGGAGTCATAATTCCAATGCCCATTGAGACAGGAGTCTGAGTCGAGGTGTTGGCAGTATGGTACAAAGTCACGAAACTAGAAACATATTATTAGTCTTTACCAACTAAAGGTCTATCCTAGTCTTGCCACCAATTCTACATCTTAAATGTAGCCTGGAATAATGGATCAGCGAGTTGGCACTGTTTTTTTTTTCTTTTCGTTATCAGAATTTCGAAGAAGACGATGTAAAGTATACATGGTTAAATACAGCTATTATTGGCATTGTTTTATATTTTGGGAGTGTAAAGTGTGTAAAGTTTCCCCAGTAAAAATGCAGGACTTGGAGTGCTACGAGAATGAGAACCTCCATATATATAGAACTGATTTAGACGAGCATTCTCAAGTAGTTTGGGGAAGTATTTCAGAATAAGGCTATATTTCATACATCATCACGCTTATTCCACATTTGCTTGAGTCATTTTGTGAGGTTCTAAGAAATTGAGCACTTTCAAACTCTTGCTCAAAGCAAAGCAATAAAGTAGATGTGGTTTAAACGGGGACATAATAACGAGTCAAAACTCTACATTGTTTTAATGAGAAAAAGAAGATCAATGGAAGATCATGGTAAATAAACAACTCAAATCATAACTAAATGACTTAGGCAAATGTCTAACGAGCGTGAAGATATCGGATTTTCGTAATAAGCGTGTCGGAAGTCAATTTTTGTGGGTTTTTTCTTTTTTTTTTGCCCGTTGCCACCGACATAAATTATCGATGAATGATAATACAGAAGTGGCATCCAGGGACTGTCCCAGCTTGTGCTTAGGCAAGGTTGGAGAAGAAAAAAACAAACACATTTTGAACTTCTCTAGCCATTATAATTATTTAGAAATTCTCCCAGCTGTTTTCTCCTTCTTAACTCTGCCAAGGCTTTCGATTGCCCAGCTGGCTCCTACATGGACCCCCAGAAGAAATGTGAGGTATTCTAATAAAGGACGTGCAATTTGACCACTGGTCATCTAGTGTCCAAGGGTGAGGATTAACATCCCCTCACCCATGCCCTCCTCATGCCGCCCNACTGGGAGAATTCCTAGATACCAACAATATAACTTTCTTTGATATTACAAACAGGCACCCCGGAATGTCTGACACCTGAATGTGTCTCAGAGGCAGCTCGGATACTAGAGTATGTTGACCCCCCCGTTGATCCCTGCGATAATTTCTATGACTTCGCCTGCGGTGGCTGGATGAAAGACCATGTTCTACCTCATGATAAGAAATTTCTACTGGCTTATGAGGACGTTGACCAAATGATTGCAAGTGTTAGAAATCTGCTCACGGAGGAGCCCAAGGCGTCGGATCTGAGCGTCGTGAAAAAAGCCAAGGATTTGTTTGCTTCTTGCATGAACTACGAGCAAGACCCTGACGCTGTTCACCCTTTAAAAGAATTCATCGACAGATAGTTTGGAGGTTGACCTTTGACCCGGAAAGAATGTGATGAGTCTGAATTTGATCTGAATTTCTTTCTAAAGCAAGCGGCTCGCTATGGAGTGTCACCCATGTTTAGTTTTGGGGTGGAAGAAGACAACTTCTGGGATGGCAATGACACTCTGGTGAAGAATCATATTTTGGCCATCGGCGCTCCTGACTTTGGGTTACCCAGCGCTGAGTGGTACCCCTCCAAATATGACATGGTAGTTCAAGCCTATAAAGCGAGAATCCGCGTCATCGCCAGTAGGTGCCAAGGCATGGTGTACAGATATCAAATTAAAAATCTGCTTGATGTAGAGATGGCCTTGGCGCAGCTTGTACTGGCAGCCAACACTACCGCAGAGGACTCAGAGACAACATACATGCCATTATTAGAGACAGCAAATAAGTATGGGAAAATCGTCGATTGGAGGGACTTTGTCACAAGCTTGATGTTGTCACCAGAAGTGGGGATCACAGATGTCACAGCTTAAGAGGAACTGATTGTAAATGCTCCGGGTTATTTTGACAAGATTGCGGAATATTTGCCTACGGTGTCAAAGATAGATCTTCATAACTATATAGTCTGGAGAGTCATCGACTCTTTTGAGAAGATGCGTATCCCTGAAGACCAAAGAGTGCGGCGGATGTTCGATGAGGCTGCTTTTACAGAAACTTTTTTTGCACCCGAAGAGGGCTGTGTTCCTTTTATCTCTGAGGCTTTTGAGCTGGTCGTACACCGTCTGCTGTATGCTGACAGATTCCCGAAGGAAAAGATGACCAAGATTACAGAAATGATGAGCAACATCCAAGACGCTCTGGACGAGACAGTAGAGCAGCTGGAGTGGGCGGATGAGTACACAAAAAAAAACAAATCAAAGACAAAAATGCAGTTATAAAAACAACATTCATTTATTTCAAACATGTAATGAACGATACCTACTTGGAGAATTACTACGCAAATATGACATTCAACAGAGAGACCTTCTTCCAAAATCTGGCCGTGAAAAAGCGTGAATCTGTCAGAAGGAAACTCCGACTTCTCACCCAGCCAGTGGTATTTAAGAGTGACATTGTCTCGTACATGCAAACGGCCAAATACTACTTCGAAGACACTGTTATCAGAGTATCCGCAGTGCACTTCGATCCCCCCTTCTTCAGTAGACATATTCCACACTCATTGAATTATGGTGGCATTGGCACAGCCCTTGGCCATGAACTTGTACACGGCTTTGACGATCTAGGATATACGTACAACAAAGAGGGTGTAGAGGGGCAGTGGTGGAGTGAGCAAGCTATTTTGAAGTTCAAAGAAAGCCACAGGTGTATGATACAACAGTGCGATCACTTCTATAACGAGGAAGTCGACATGTACGTTAACGGGACTTTGACTCTAGGAGAAAATATCGCTGATCAGGGAGGCTTAAAGCAAGCCTTCCTCGCGTATAGAAAGTGGCTGTGCTCGCAAGGACAAGAGGAACCCCTCCTTCCTCCCGTGAACTATACACACCCTCAACTCTTTTTCATCAACTTTCCCCATAAATATTGCGCTCTGGACTCAAAATAAACTCTTTGGTGATTACAGACCTGTAATAGGATTGGACCCTTTTTTCCTCTATGGGCTATATTAACATTTTNACATACCACCAGTGGAGAGAAGATAAACACACAAGAGACTGTGAGCAATGCCAACGTTAAAGTCCGAGTTCTCAAAATTGGGATTTTTGGGTTGACCTCATTAAACCTGCCATAACTAGTCATTTTTAAAGTGTAATTCTTCATACTTAGCAATGAAGTTCAGTGATACCAAACACTCCACATCCATACAAGTGAACTTACGGTTTTCCCATTAGCATAACATCTGCAACACAATAAAATGTTTGGTATATGTAATGGAAAAGATTCAATGTTTTTCATATCTCACTGCCTGCCTGTCTATGTTTTGTTTTTTTTTCTTTTCCACTAAGCTACTGCTGCGCATAAAACTTTCTGGAAAAGCTGGATTTGGCTTGAAATAAAAATCACTATCATTAAGTGAGCGCAAAATGAAAACTGCGTATTTTGCGAATAGCTTTGACATTGTTTTTTTCGAGACGAGAACGGCAAATCATTCATTGTGTACAACCTAATTAATCCGTTTATATATAAAATCCCCCTTTTTGGGAGCCCTGCCAGCCAGTGTTAAGGTGTAGAAATATGTAAAATGACATGTGATCTAAATAAAGCCACCAATTTTAAAGTTTCGGGTACAATTTGAGCCTTCTAGATAAAAACTATAATGTGTAGGCCTATGTATTCGCACGCGGTCAAAACCAACCAATTGAAAAACTGGGGACCAAATCAGAATTTGAGGTGACCTTTTTCAAAAGACATTTGTGAAAAATTTGGGCTTTGCCCCCCCTCCCCCTTTTCAATTGTCTTCCCGTTAAAAGATCGGGCAAAAGAAGTACTTTAACTTCCATGGAAGTGGTATAATATGTAGAATAACACAGAATGTTAATAGGGCCAAAAGAAGAAAAAAACAATATGTGTCAAAGGCCTGAAACAGTGGCTTATAGGGCCGATTGCACTTTTAATTGTTGTAGACCATAGAGCAGTTCCTTGATGAGCGCTGCTCTTTTCTAGTTGAATGTATTTGCATGTATACTTGCGCACCAATGTGTTNCTTTTGGTTTTTTTTTTTTTTTTTTGGTTGTTGTTGTTGTTTATAGTGGGTGGTGATCTTAGGAAAGCTTTATTTTAAAATACAATTATTGTTACTTCACAACCAGATTTTACGCAAGCATTTAAGACATACTCACAGAGATATTCTAATGTGTAAAGTTTATTTCTCATTATACCTCTTTGAAAGACATCACTTTACTGTTTCATGTAACTTAATATTCTTGAGACACAAATTATTGAAAAACCCGCTGTAATTATATGCACTAATATGTCTTAGATACATGTGTGACATCTTGGGGTGTATTTTGAGATCAAGACCTAGAATAGACAGAAGCGCACTATTTGGCACTTTGGTGTGCAATTTTTCAAGCAAAATGCACAGAACTAGAAAAGGCAGTGCGCACCAAAGAGTTCCCCATAATCTAAAATGGGAAGATAGTGGATATGCTTAATGTAAAATGGAAAGGGTATTTATCTAGATCTAGATAGATCTAGAAGATCTAGATAAGTTGTGCCTTTGGTGAGCGAGGGGTTTTAATGGGTCTTCAATAATGGTTATTTAGAATGAGATACTTTGTTGGTGGCGCTCTCTGACTTATAGGGTGGTATGAGAGAGAGATGGGGGTGGGGTGGGAGAAGTGGGCAGGAGAGGCAAACTTCCTTGCCATTGGTTCTTTGCCTGAAGCAATCACTTCGATTGAAAAGAGAATGGAGTCGTATGTACAGTGATGTCAAGCATGATGTGCGGGACTAGAAAATGCAGTGCATAGCATAGAAATACCCCATTATCTAAAATAGGACGAAAGTGGATCCCATTAATGTAAAAGGGGAAGGGTATCTGTCTAGATCTAGATGAAGCTATGACTTCAGGGTAAGAGGGGTTTCGATGGGTGGTCAATAAGTCCTATTTATACAGTATGAGAATTATGTTGATGGCGCAATGGTGGGTGGTGGGAGGCAGGATGTTGGAAGCATCCTTGTCGATGGTTCTTTGACTGAGACGATTACTTCGACTGAGAAGAGGGTCGAGTCATAGCACAATGCTGTCAAGCTGTATGCGAGGGCTTTAACTATGGGCAATCTCTAAAACATCAGTGATGTTTCCCATAGTCATTGCAAGCGTTCAAAGTTGAATAGCAAGATGCTAAGCTTACGGCGTCAGTGGCCGTTTGCATAATCCATACGTTAACTAAAGTAGGGCGTTAACTACAGTGAACGCTACTAATATTTTTGGAGTTTCCCGTGTTTACCACAACGCATTAACTAACGTAAGGATTATGCATACGGCCACAGTTGTATTGCGATGGATTTGCATTATTAGTCCTTGGTCTGTCTGTTGAGACGCTCAGACAATGATCCAGTATTCAGGCGGGCCATACTGTTTGTCCGAACATGGGGGAATTCCCAATGTATTTCCCAAATGTATTTTCGAAGTCTCGTTTTCGAAACTAGGTCATGAGTAATTTCCCGAACTTGAGGGTCTCTTCTATTTATGAACGGTTCAATCACGGGATATCTTGACAAAAAAAACCAAAACAAACAAACAAGAAGAACAGCAACAATAAAAAGGCTTGTAAGACGCAGAAAAGGAGGAAACTTATTTTTAATTAATTAACAAAGTGCATTTTTAACATGCCTTCCGACATTCTTCAGTGAAACTACAACCGAGCCTTCGCGTCGGCACCGCAGGACTTCTCACAGTCTCGAAAAGGTCTGTACTGTTCACGTCCGTAGAGACTTTCCTTGTCAAGTTGATCCAGCGGCTCGCAATCCACTGAAAATGATCAATTATTAATTATTTCACATGATCAAAGATTCAATACATTACAATGAGTGGTTGATGGACTTGGGGAAAACATTCTGAATCACTAGAAGAACATTTTTTAATGGGCTAAGTTAAAGTGATCTCGAACATCTATTATTCCGTCTCCCCCCCCCCCCCCCCCCCCCCCNCCACTCCCAGATAGAATTTTATTGTAAATTCAACACCCTAATACAAAAATAGAAAAAAGCTGATGGTGTTACAGGAGCACACATATTCAGGGGGTTATTTAACAGTGTGGAGTGAGAACTGGCATGAAAGGAGGGGGGGGGGGNATTAGCCTGGATGTGAGACTTATAAATCGCATTATTATTACTGCTGTATTATTATTTTTAGTACCAGAGCCTAGACCAACTTGGACATTACTTTGCACATCACATGCTGTAAGCAGGAAGCACGGTTCGTACAATAATATGGAGGCTTTTTACACACGATCAGCGGTGTGCAACGTAATTTCTTTGTTTTTACTTCTCAGAACACATTTGTGCAAACAATATCTTGATTGACCATGACAGTCTGCGAAACCAATGTTTTTTTCTTAACATCTATATTGCAGTAATGTGTACAGAGTGTTGTATGCTTGGGTGTGTGAGCTGAATATTACATAATCCTAATTACTTCTCTATGTAAAGCGCCCAGAGCCTGTATCTACAAGGATGAGCGTTATATAAATGCTATGTATTATTATAATTATTATTATTATTCCCTCCCCCCC
>JAWQUT010001127.1:24369-41567 GCA_033807755.1 Ellobium chinense | reverse complement strand
TTTAATAATAGCAAAAACCCTTCAAATATTGATAATGTAATACCAGATAATACCAGAATTTATCGTAATCCCCTACCCGGACAAAGTCCAGCCGGGTTTAGCAGATTCATATTCAGTCAAGGGAATCAGGTATGGTGAAATCAAGTTCATGTATTTCAAATACCCTATCGACGTGAGGCGAAATCGATTTCGCCCGTCACACTTGTGACAACGCAGCTGATCATTGTTCGATTATTTTCATCATTCTTGTCAACCGTCAACCTCTGCCTCTACACTTTACTCCGTAGCAGTGATCTATAAGGTTTGTGACACCTATTAGAAGCGGAAATCACTCATTGTGTAGAACCCAATTAATCCGCTAAAATATAGAATCCCCCTTTTGGGGGGGCCCTGCCAGCCAGCGTCAGAGGGTAGAAATGTGTAAAATGACCTGTGATCCAAATAAAGCATCCAATTTTAAAGTTTCAGGTACAATTTGAGCCGTCTAGATAAAAAAATAAAATGTGTAGACGTATGTATTCGCAGGCGGTCAAAACCAGCCAAATGAAAAATTGGGGACCAAATCAGAATTTGAGGTGATCTTTGTCGAAAGACATTTGTGAAACATTTTGGCCGTTGACCCCCTTTTTCTTCCAGTTAAAAGATCGAGCAAAAGAAGTACTTTAACCTCCATGAAAGAAATGTCCCCAAATCAACAATGGTTTATGTAGAATAACACAAAATGTTAATAGGGCCAAAATAAAAAAAAACAAAAACAATAGGTGTCAAAGACCATAAGTAGATGCAAACTTTAATTCATCCACCACTGAATTATGCATTTACCGCCACAGAAAAGTTGCAATTATCCGGATTTGGATTATCCTTAGGTTTTATAGAGATCCATGCTACCACTACCAGCAGGTTTAGGCAAGTTCACCAGAAGAGTTATTTCAGATCAAGTTCAGTTCATTAAGGGGGTAAAATCCTAAGCTTCAGCTTAGCTCAGTTCTTTGAAAATTGGGTAGTTTTCAGATCAGATTAGTTCCTCTTGTTGTTTTGAAATTTGATATTCGATTCTGCTTTTTTTTTTTTTTGAGGTAGATTATTATAACCTGGACTTGGATTTAGGCAACAACTTAAAGTCCAGTTCAAATACCGAAAATTGCTATAGAACAGTTCAGGTCCAGATGAGTTAGTCTAAAACAGCTATCAGGATCAGATCAAGTTCACGTAAACTGAACTTAAGTTCACGAATTGCATTCATAAGATTTCGTTCTGCCTAATCCTGGCGACCCGCTTGCCTTGTTGGATAGCTTTCTTTTTTGAAATCGGTGTCGGTGTCTATGTGCCTGACGTCACTTATTAATGTGTTATGTGCAGGAAATTTGGCGCTGTGGCCAAATTCTTTAAATTCGGTGGTTTTTTAAACATGGGCTAGCGTCAAAAAAGATGTTTGGAGTCTTTTTTTTTCTTTGGCTTAACCCTCGTCTTTACTCACAATGACACTTGTTGTTGTTGCTGTTATTATTGTTGTTGATATTCTTTTATGTAAATATATGGCCACAAATTCAGGGTTATTTGGACCAGCAGTATCAAAATAATGGGACTACTTTTTATTTGATGAATGATTCTGATAGTTTCTTTCTGGACCAGTTTCGCATAAATTTGTCGTATGAGTCGCAAACTGGCTGGAGATAGCTTTTTTCTGTCATTGGGGATCATCTACTTCCGAATTTATGGAAATGGTCAGTGGCTAGGACATGTATGTTTGAAATCGAAAACGGTAGGGCAAAAGGGAGATTTCGTGGTTGTATAAGTGAATTTCAATATTATTATTATTATTATTGATATTAGTGGTATTGTCACCGATATTTAATACGATCCTGGAAATGTAATAGCGACCAAAACCTTGAAAGATATTATAGTAAAAACATTTTATTGAGTGAAGTAAACGAACGCTTCAAAGTGTAATGGTACTTTTACATACCTGTCCGAAGTTTGTTGCTTTTCCACCTGTTCAGGTCGAGGGACGTATTTCACTGGTTTTTATGGACAGTCTTTACATATCATAATTTTAATCTGAAAGGCAGAGATGCTTTATCGCCCTACTAATGGCTTTTGCTTTGCTTTGTTTCGTTTTGTTTTGTTTTGTTTTGTTTCATATTCACTAGATTTTCTTACTTTTAATCGATGGAAGCGCCCCTCACAACATAACACATTTGCCAGTCAATTCTAGCTGTATACATTAGTCCCTGAATAGTGGGAGAATACTGAGAGCGAGAATATTGTTGGCTACGTCATGAAATAAACCACTTGTGCATACAGCTATGATCTAGGGAGCTAGATTATATCTGAGAACGGTCGTGATTTCTGATAATGTTATAAATGGACGTCGAATCTGCTTTATGTTTGAGCGTGTACTGATTCCGTCATACACGAAGCGGAACGATTTTTACTGTGCAGTACGTTCACAAATACACAAATAAGGTTTTTCTTTTGAACGGATCTGCCAAATCAATTAGTTTTAACAAAAAATACTTATTACTCTTTTTGCCTGTGCTCATGGTAAACGCTGTCTTAATAATCTTTAGTTAAAAAAAAAAAAAAATCACAACTACCACTTGGTCAAACGTTTGGTGACATCAAAGGAAAACATCCAAACGTAACTAGGTTACGCGTTGGTACTTATATCGTCACGCCCGATAAAGGTATACATACCAAATGAGTGAGGGAAAATTCAAACAGATTGATCTAAGACATTCTTATATTTGTTTTCCTACTCGAAGGGTTTGTTTCCAAGTTTTGTGTAGGTATATTACCTTGTAAATCTCCTCACTCTACGTTGTTGGTAGAATAGAGAGTCAGTCTAGTTTCCAGTATTGTATTTTGATATTCTCCAACACAATAGTCTACCTGTTACTTACCTTTTTCGCGAATACGATGCAAATAACCCAAATGCAATAAAAAAAAGTTGTCTTTGTGTTTCCCTTTTACAGTTACCAAGTGGAAACTGCGATTATTTTTTTTTCAATTACCGATTATTAAGAACACATTTATCAAGAACGCAGAAAAACAAGGCAAAAAAAAATAAACAAAAACAAAACGTTAAGACAAACTGGTTTAGGGATCCATGCACATTTTAAAACAATCCCTTCTTAAGGAAAATAAAGATTGAATAAAAGCTGGTCATTATTTGTGAACAGACTATAATTAGCTCCACGTATTGGTTCACAGCTCGAAAACGAAATGAAAGAACTAAATTTTTAACAACATTATCAAATAAGCTCCTCAAATGCTGCATATGATTGAAGAGGATTTTGAGATTGGGGAACTTCTTGTAATGACCGTAAACAAAATAATTTATTAGTTCAGTTGGCAAAGTGGATTAAGCTTTCGTGTCTTGACGGCTGCATATTGAATAACTTCGCAACTGCTGAAGTTCTATGTTTGTGTAGCCTTGTATTGCAAGATGAAATTGTTTTCATGTTTTCTTGTGAAATTTGAAAATAGGGGTAAAAAAAAAGGTTCATGACTCACTGTACAGACGATGAAATATATCTAAAAAATATCACGTTAATGGCTTTTATTGACCGCCTGTAGGGACGAGGCAAATGAAACAGTAATAATTATCGCTATACCGGATCAGTGCATTATAGATTATATTATGCTCGAAAGCAACAGCTGACATGTTCTCGTTGACTCCACAAGAGATGATGGAAGTGTCATTTAGTGCAATTTTTCATAGTTGGCATCAGCGCTGTTAGTAAATGCACTATGCAGCGTACTGAAGGTAGGTGTACGCGTCAGGTTTTTGCTTTCGACTTACCTTTATGTTAGCAACAAGCAATCACACTTTCAATAGTATGGAAAATTTAATGATAAGAGAAGCAGAGAGAACAAGGAGAAAAAGTTCTGGATGATTTCGCAAGCTGGTTGGCAGCCAATGTTTGTTATACGTCTTAATAACGGCCGTGATCAAAACTGGTCATCCAGCTTTAAGGATGAACATCCACTATGCAGGATATGCTAGCACGTCAGCATAATTTGTTGATAGTTATGTTCCTCACTCATTCGTATTGACAATAATTGAATAATATCAAATGTAGGCGTATTGGTCCGTGGAAGTAAACGAAAAGATGTGGGATTGAAGATTTCCAGAAGTCTCGTCTTTTTTTTTTTGAACAGTCAAGGAGCTGAGAACAGCGTATACTGCAGTATCTAGAATTTTAGAAACCGCGACTTTTATACACACACAAAGAACGCCATTTATTTTGCCATGTGGTGCAAGGGTAAGCATTACCGGTGCGTAAAACTAGCGACAGCCGGATTAAGTTGCTCTAAGTGCATTCTTGTATGATCAGAAGATTGACTTCACTCGCCATCCCTTTCCCAAATCAGAGAAGCGAATGACAAAATACACTGCGTTAAAAAAAAAGTTNCAGACTATAATTAGCTCCACGTATTGGTTCACAGTTCGAAAACGAAATGAAAGAACTAAATTTTTAACAACATTATCAAATAAGCTCCTCAAATGCTGCATATGATTGAAGAGGATTTTGAGATTGGGGAACTTCTTGTAATGACCGTAAACAAAATAATTTATTAGTTCAGTTGGCAAAGTGGATTAAGCTTTCGTGTCTTGACGGCTGCATATTGAATAACTTCGCAACTGCAGAAGTTCTAAGTTTGTGTAGCCTTGTATTGCAAGATGAAATTGTTTTCATGTTTTCTTGTGAAATTTGAAAATAGGGGTAAAAAAGGGTTCATGACTCACTGTACAGACGATGAAATATATCTAAAAAATATCACGTTAATGGCTTTTATTGACCGCCTGTAGGGACGAGGCAAATGAAACAGTAATAATTATCGCTATACCGGATCAGTGCATTATAGATTATATTATGGTCGAAAGCAACAGCTGACATGTTCTCGTTGACTCCACAAGAGATGATGGAAGTGTCATTTAGTGCAATTTTTCATAGTTGGCATCAGCGCTGTTAGTAAATGCACTATGCAGCGTACTGAAGGTAGGTGTACGCGTCAGGTTTTTGCTTTCGACTTACTTTTATGTTAGCAACAAGCAATCACACTTTCAATAGTATGGAAAATTTAATGGTAAGAGAAGCAGAGAGAACAAGGAGAGAAAGTTCTGGATGATTTCGCAAGCTGGTTGGCAGCCAATGTTTGTTATACGTCTTAATAACGGCCGTGATCAAAACTGGTCATACAGGTTTAAGAATGAACATTCACCATGCAGGATATGCTAGCACGTCAACATAATTTGTTGATAGTTATGTTCCTCACTCATTCGTATTGACAATAATTGAATAATATCAAATGTAGGCGTATTGGTCCGTGGAAGTAAACGAAAAGATGTGGGATTGAAGATTTCCAGAAGTCTTGTCTTTTTTTTTTTGAACAGTCAAGGAGCTGAGAACAGCGTATACTGCAGTATCTAGAATTTTAGAAACCGCGACTTTTATACACACACAAAGAACGCCATTTATTTTGCCATGTGGTGCAAGGGTAAGCATTACCGGTGCGTAAAACTAGCGACAGCCGGATCAAGTCGCTCTAAGTGCCATCTTGTATGATCAGAAGATTGACTTCACTCGCCACCCCTTTCCCAAATCAGAGAAGCGAATGACAAAATACACTGCGTTAAAAAAAAAGATGTTTTAACAATATATCTTTGTCCCTACTGAAACATAGGCTTCTAAATCAATTTGTCTTTACAGAATTTTTCTTTTTTTGTGCACGTCAACTCTGTGCTTGTAGTAAAAGTTTCCTTACCGAAAAGTATGAAATATATGATAACAGGTAAGTTCCTCAAACTTGCATTGTTATACAATCTGAAACTTCAAAAAGGAAACATTAAAGAAACTGCATTGGTAGAAACTGCTTGAAAGCAATGAACACAAACAAAATATCAAAAACCTTTTTAGAGACATAAGGACGAGACCTGGGTACAAAGTGAATAATTATATATATATACATATATAAAGGTAGTCTAGGAGTCAACACTATGGTGTCATTGATACCTGGTAGTAAAATTGCCGACAGTTGTCGAGGCAAGCAAGTCATGTGAAAAGCAGGTGTCGATGGTATTTTTTGGTTATTAAATCAAAAGATTTTGGTCCACTATTCAATTGAGAGGCGCCATGAGAGAGTGGCACACATTAGACCACTTCCTTCGGAGTATAGACAGAGATACAATGATGTAACTTCAGCGACCTCATCTATACATACTTACTACTGAGTGTAAATTACCCACTCTGTAACGTGCTTTCAGCGGACAACATCCTGCGGTGCAGTCTAAAATAGACATTACATTAAACTTCGCATTGATGTTTTATATAAAAGAAAAAAGGAAGTATTTTACTTTATCGATGGTTTCTTTCACATATAGACTATAGGTCATCAATAGATTGTAAGGTGGCCTTTTTATTAACCCTTGTGATGCTGCAGGAGAACTAGTTCTTACCCTCACGCCACTACGCAGAATGCGACCATAGAATAAATTCACATAGCAACGCCAGCCATGTGAGGCGGCTGTCGAACTTTGTAGCCTGGTGTCACTCGATCGGCCGGCAGACAACACGTGCACTGGTCAGTATCCGTAACAATGGTCACACAGCCAGTGGGAGGCTGGACTCGAGGGGCCTCGCGTCACTAGAGTTGAGAACAGCGTAAGGGAAAAAGTTGTTACCAGAAAGCAGGGGGTCCCTATTGTTGCAAACCTCTATGACCTATTCATGGAACAGAACATATAAGTTTATAATAACTATTTCTAGCACAGTCAAAATGAGATGTATGTCGCTAGATCTAGAAATAAGAATTTAGAGGCGATTGGGGACATCGACATAGAACATTTCTTTGTTGCAGAAATCAAGATTGAAATTAGTTCTGATCACAGAGATACTGGATTTATGGGCCACTGATTTGTTGTAGATGAGTGTCTCTCCTTAGAAAGTTGGGGATAGGGGGAGGAAGGACACAAGAATGGGCGACTAGCAATGACTTTTATTTGTATCATTGTATTAGTACGTAGAATTTAGAGACGATTGGGAACATCGACATAGAACACATTTATTTGTACACTGCCCTATGTTTATTAATTAATGCACACAATGAAACAGATTTTTAGCAATAAAGACGGTGTGAAACGATTTACATACGTGGTAAATAGAAACCTTATTTTCATCTTTTGTTATAATAATATATCTTTATCACACCAACAAGCACACACAAACGAACAAAATATGTTCAGTTCTTTGTATCTGAAGCAGACCAGAATAATATGTCTTTGTATTAGCACTCTGTAGGGTAATGGAGAAAACCTCTAATCACAGTGTTCCATGTAGCCATCGACTCATCGCATTCCGCATAATCGCAAAATTTGTATAATCGCAACGTTTCCACACAATACAAGGCCACCTATTGCTATACAAAAGTCTTGTGATAATTGCAGCTCCTTTTAACCGCAAGTTTTAACCCTGCTCCCGAGGTGTTGCGATAA
The DNA here is from genome assembly GCA_033807755.1 of Ellobium chinense. NCBI lineage: Eukaryota > Metazoa > Mollusca > Gastropoda > Ellobiida > Ellobiidae > Ellobium > Ellobium chinense. Next base: position 34,069 of record JAWQUT010001127.1, on the reverse strand, counting down.
AGTAGAGTTTACCGTAATTTCCTTCCATTAAGGACATGTACTTTATGTTTTTTTGCTCCTGTTTATTTTAACATGTTCTGGTTTTAACATAAAATAATAGAGATGGTTGGATAATGATATATCTATATGGTTAGAAATAGCTACATCTTTACCAATCATTCCATGTTTGATATCTTTTGGTCTTCTAATGGAGTTCTAAAAGCTTTCATTTACATAAACACATTCAGCCGACGTGGCAAGCAGGGGTATAATATATATCCAGAGGTTTCCAGCTGCGAAGTTTGAATTATGATGTTCCTAAAATTATCGAATAAACTGTAATGAGTTCATGTGTCCGCACGTACCTGAGTGAGTGTGTGGGTGCGTGCATACGTCATTCTGAACTAGCTTTTACCCTAGCTGGGTACTTTAGATCTACACAGTAGACACTTAATTCATCTCTTTGGCCGACCTGACAACGGAGGGACTGCGATTTAAAAAAAAAAAAGCTGATTATACTTATAGCTGCATCACCCGACGGTATGATCGGGTGATGCAGCTATAAGTATGATCGGGTGATTATACTTATAGCTGCATCACCCGATCATACCGTCGGAAATGGCCGTAGACACTGCCAGTATACAGATTGATTTGCCCTCAGATATGCCTAGCAAATTCTGACTCAACAGGCTAAACTCTCATTACACAATCTATACCATATTCAGCAGCAGAGCTTACTTCCAAAGAATCGCTTTGCTGAAGGTGGCAGGTGCCTACAAAAAAACAATGGGTTATCAGAGTCGATAGTAACAGTGTACAGAATCTGTCCTTTGGACGGATTATGTAGAAATAATCTATAACATGAAACCACCTGCAGAAGTGTTAAATTTGTAAAAAAAAGGGAATTTTTTCCCAAAGGGTAAAAATTCATTTGTAACCCACCCTTGGCCTAGTGTTAAAACTGACCCAACACCGGTCCTAATTATATTAATTACAGGACCAATAAAACGATAATGATAGCGTCAGTTCGCCATTGTTCTGCTCCTTTGTTCTCCATCTTTCACCAAGAGCGCTGAAAAAGCAGGCATTAATCAACTCTTCACGCCTCTGCACACTTGTTAATCTCCACCGTGCAGCCAGCCTCTGCTTCCATCATCGCTGCATATCGTCTGCTACGGCCAACGCCCAAGTTAGGTGCATATTTTGTTTACATTCTCCTTGCGACTGATTCGCTCACTCTCTCTCTCTCCTCAGTTTGCTCCAATGCCTGCGCACATAGCGCTTATAGGCCACTCGTTTCTTGCTCGCCTCAGCCGTTTGATCGTCAGTGATCGCGACTTATTTATTTTCAACCCAACCTAGGCTTACCATCCGAGGCCTGGCACGTTACGTGGCGGTGCAGAGGGGACAGTAAGGTCGATGGAGAGATAAGGTCGCACGTAATAGAACTGCATGCATCTGGGACGGAATACGTTCTCTTGGTGCTGGGGGACAACGACATTACATCTAACTCTACTCCTGAGGAAATTGCCATGAAACTGATCACTGCCAGTACCATGTTTACACAACAGAGGGACTGCGATTTAAAAAAAAAAAAGCTGATTATACTTATAGCTGCATCACCCGATCATACCGTCGGAAATGGCCGTAGGCTGCCAGTATACAGATTGATTTGCCCTCAGATATGCCTAGCAAATTCTGACTCAACAGGCTAAACTCTCATTACACAATCTATACCATATTCAGCAGCAGAGCTTACTTCCAAAGAATCGCTTTGCTGAAGGTGGCAGGTGCCTACAAAAAAACAATGGGTTATCAGAGTCGATAGTAACAGAGTAGAAATAATCTATAACATGAAACCACCTGCAGAAGTGTTAAATTTGTAAAAACAAATTGTTGCTGGCAGTATTTGCCAGTGGCTTCAGCGGATTTCATTATGCGGTCCTGTGATCTGCAAAAGACGGTCGATTTTTTTCATCTAAATCGAAATTGTGAAAAATCTGACTGACTCCGACAGTAAAAAGTATATTAATTGTACACATTGCCATCTCGGAACGTTCCTGGGGTTTGAAAAGAAATATTTATTAATAAGCTCAAAGAGTCTTTTACAATTAGGCTCCTGCAACTTCAATGCAATTTTACGAAAATTAGAGAAGTGTTTTTCTCTGCCAATCTGGAGGTCAGCGGTCATAGGGGTATTGATCTCAAGCAATGATGTGTGCCTGGCCAAAATATAAACGAGCATCTCGCGCATTTCTAATTATTAAGTAAGATGCAACAGAAGGACAAACCAGAATGACCCGAAGTACTGTACATAAAGGGTCGTTTATGGTTACAGTCAGACTAAAATCGTGTCAGTTCTGCCGTTTTCATGAAAATATCATAGCCTACGGTCTTTTCTGCTCTTTAGATTCTGAAGATGCACAAAAAGTCGTCTTGTGACTCCCTACAAAATAGAAACTTGGTGAGACTATTATCCACACAACAGATTTGTTGCTAGAAAAGTAGGCCTATATGTAAGGTCTAGAAAGTCACATCTGCTCGATTGTGCCATTTTTCAACATTAACAAGATGCCTCATTTCTATGATGAAGTCATTGTCTAATGCCAGATTCTTTTAATTGCAACCCCCCCCCCNCCCCCCCCAGCATTGGCGATCGAAGGGAGTTGACTGTACACATACAATCAGGCCAAGAGGAGAAACGGTGTTACTTCCCTTCCACTAGTTTGGTCTCCGGAACCTATTTTTTTTCTTTTGGCCATCTTAACATTTTGTTTTTCTACAAAACCTGTGATTTCGGGAAATTTCTCCCATGGAGGTTAAAATACTTCTTTTGCCCGATCTTTTAACGGTAAGAAAAGGGGGATAACGATTTATCACACCAATATATTGCTTTGCAATCTTTGCAATACTGCTAAGAAATTACCGCTTCTGATTTTTCTACACACTTGTCAACGCCCACAATTTTTCCCAAATCTCTTTCGAAAAATGACACGTCGAATTTTGATTTGGTCCCCAATTTTCCATTTGGCTGGTTTTGACCGCGTGCTAATACATACGCCTATCCCTTTTTTTTTTAATCTAGAAGGCTCAAATTGTACCTGAAACTTTGAAATTGGATGCTTTATTTAGATCACAGATCATTTTACATATTTCTACACCCTGACACTGGCTGGAAGGACCCCCCAAAACGGGGCATTTTATGTATTGACGGATTAATTGGGTTATGTAAAATGTTAATGAGTGAGTTGCCCCTCTAATAGGTGCCACAAACCTGCTGCAGCAATACGATTGATTTGGAGCATAAAGGGGGCTATACAGATAACGATTTATCACACCAATATATTGCTTTGCAACCTTTGCAATACTGCTAAGAAATTATCGCTTCTGATTTTTCTACACACTTGTCTGTTAACATGAGGCGTTCTCCATACCTTCGGATATTTTTCGTAGAGCTTAGAGTCGTTTTTCTTTTAATTATCCTGGTAAATATTAGATTTCACTTTCCAAAGACATTTTTCATCTTTGCATAGCCTGATAAAATTAATCACAAAACTCTTGGACTAAGATGCCAACTTTGAAATGTCAAAAAACAAACCACAAATTACCTGCGTTTGATACTGTTACGCTATACATCTAAGGCCGGTAAGGTAACAGGTGTGTAGCTGTTTGCAGCTACTGACTGTTCAGTGACCGTATGCACAATCCATACATTAGTTAACGCACTGTGGTCACCACGAGAACCTCCCAAAACATTAGTATTATTCATTGTACAACGTATTCATACTTTCAGGAATTCCTACTTACAAAGTAATCACGTTCCGCTGCGACTCATCATCACCGAATACAAAAGTCATGTACAAAAACATCTCCATGCACGTTCCAATATTCGGGGCAATTCAGATTGCTTGCGATATTGATGGAATAAATTGCTATGTTATTGCTATGTCCTGTTAAGATTTAGAGAGATGTCTCCCCAGAAAAAAGGCCAAAGCAGATTCTCACGGACTTCAATGAAGACCTCAACTAAAAAGAAAAACTACTTCTACAGAGTCGGCGTCTCTGGTCCTGCTCTAATTGCCACACTTTACCAGACAATTGGAAGGAATGAGCCATGATTAACTTAAAATCTTGTTCGGCTCTTCACATCAAAGTTGTAGCAGAGCAGATTGCATTTTTGGGCGACTCGATTATCAGTTTTCATTCTTTGCACATATTCATAATAACATTAGTGGCCGTATGCATACTTCTAATAATACACTGCAGTGACCATGGGAAACTTCTAAGACATTAGTGTTCACCGTAGTTAACGCAATACTTATTAACGGAAGGATTATGCATACAGCCACAGATCATAACAGTGGTTTCGCAGAGACCCTTAACTCTTACCAAACACTGGTTGTCCTCTTAAATAGTCCTGATCCCATTAGTTTTTATGTAAAACGACGTGCCTGGCTACTTTTGACAATAACAGGCCCATGAGGTGAGGGCAGCTGAAGAGTGTTCTTTCAAACTCTCCAGGTGTACTTTCGTTGAAGAATGAGTTAGTACTGTAGTTTGTTCAGAGGTGTATTTCTTTTGATTTAAACCAAACCTGAGCTTGATATCTGAACTGGCTTAGGATTTAAGGTGTTTTAAACGTAACTTAAAACAACACTAGAAAGAACAGTTACCCGTACATTATGTTCCTGTATTTGGAAACCATTACCAATGGAAGTGTTTAATAGTGTGGCTGAATGATTACAGTCTTGGACTCAGAATCTTGCAGTTCGTGGGTTCAGTATCCGACAAGGCCATGTTGTACGTGCCTTCAGAAGGCAAATTTATATTTTTCTCACTGGAGCTTTCTGTAAATTTATGTATCTGTATGTAGGCAGTGAAAGATATTGCCAGATGAGAATGCCAGTGATCAGTACCTAAATATAACAACTCTCCTGGATGCTCTCCAAGGAACTGAGAGTAGTGATCTGGTCTGCTGGGGTAAACAAAATGTAAATCCAGTGGCAATGAATGGGCATTATCCTGGATACTAGAGTTAAATCACCTCATTATTAATAATAAAGTTTCCTATCTTATCTTATCTTATCTTATCGTATCTTATCTTATCTTACCATCATTATATCGTATGTTCTACCCCTAAACTCAAAAACATTGAATCAAATTAAATGTAGGCCTATAAACCCATTTTCTAGAATCTGAGTTCCAAGAGGTCGAACTGTAAGGTTAAAATCTATTGTTTTCGTTCATTCTGCAAAGCAGGTCTTTCACACACTCAAACAACCAGACTAGATTAAGCAACACAACACTCCTTCCCACATCTCTGCAAGTCATCAAGAATGCACCTATCAACTGATGTTTTCATTCATCAATGTAACTAGTTTCCAACTGCCACTGCATTCATCCGCTCCCCCAAATCAATCAGTTTTATTGAACACGGTTATTCTAGTATTACAAGCACTATCAATTATATTGTAATAAAAATGACGGATTGTTTTGTTCAAGCAGAATAGAACAGTGTGACCGAATTATTACTGCAGCATAGCACTGGGGTCAGGCTGAAGAAAAAAACAAAACACACACACACACACACATACACCATGGTCATGCTCCACGCAAATGCCCTGAGGAAGCATTTCATTCATATTCTCTGTAGCATTTCCACCTGTAAAGTGGGCACTTGCTAAAGGCAGAGAAAGACTATGCTGTCTCCTTCGCTTCATCGCAATCCGGATAAGAGCGAGAAAGACTATGCTGTTTACGCAGCTTAATTGCAATCTGGATAAGAGCAACGTCAGCTTAATCGCAACTTTTTATGTGCTCCGGAGGAGATGCTATTAAGCAGAGCTGATTGTGTCCCCCGAATACCACTGTCCATCACCTGCAATATGTATGGCATCAAAATATCAATTTCCGAAAGAGCTGAGTAAATGGTTGACTTATCTGGTCTTTGGAGGGAAGAATAATAATAATAGACATAATAATGTGAAGCCGTATGAGTGGGCATTTGTGTGAATAACTTCAACCACATTTTGCTTCCATTGCATCATCCACTAAAATGCCAAATGAAAATGGTTGTCAGAACCCCAGTGCTGGTTTCGGCCAGAGAGGATCTACTCATGATGCCAGCTCAGCCACAGGTCAAGCACAGAATGAGGAAAAACCTAAGGCTGATTATCTGCAAGATATCAGGGGACGTTACAGAAGCTCAGGGCTTTCGGAGCAAGCTACCGGTATCCTGTGCTCTAGCTGGCGAGCAGGCACCCAAAGAATGTATGGAGTACTTCTCAAGAAATGGAGACTTTATGCTCGTAGAAGGAAAATCTCTCAGATTTCACCATCCGTAACAGATGGCGTTAATTTCTTAGCACACCTATTTCAGGGTGGTTTCAGTTACAGCTCAATATGTACTGCTCGTTCTACCCTTTCCAGTTATTTGGACATCAAGGATTGTGAACAATGTGGTGATCATCGCCTTGTCAGGCGATTTATGAAGGGAGTTTTTGAAATCAGGCCTGCCTACCAAAGTATGCTACTACTTGGAATGTTGATGTGGTATTTGAATATTTGGAAACACTTTATCCATATACTAATATGTCACTGAAAAGTATTTCACAAAAACTAGCCATGCTCATAGCCCTCTTGTCAGGGCAGCGTGTGCAAACTCTTCAGAAGTTGTCACTGGATTTTATGAAGTTAGATGACTCAAAATGTGTGTTTGAAGTGCATGCTCTTCTGAAACAGTCAAGAAGGGGAAGACACTTGGCACCTATCGAACTGCTTGCTTACCCAGCTAACATTAAGTTGTGTGTTGTTCGATTGGTCAAGGAATATGTAAATCGTACAGCATCACTCAGGAGCGTTAGACAATTCTTCATCAGTTATCAAAAGCCATATGGGCCAGTGACAAAAGATTCCCTAGCAAGGAGGATTAAGGATATTTTAACGAAGGCGAATATTGACACATCACAATTTGGAGCACATAGTGTGCGTGCTGCAAGCACATCAGCCGCTGCAACCAGGGGTTTGTCAGTGGATACTATTATGAAGGCTGCTGGATGGTCTGCTGAATTGACCTTTACAAAATTTTATCAGAAGAAAGCCACCAGTAACTTTGGTCAGACTTTGTTGGACGGGTTCATCAGGAAAATATGAAGTAAGTACTTATTTGCACTAGGGTTTAGACTAATAACGAACCACTATCATTCATACTACTTTAGTTATTCTGTATCTTATTGTATGTCCACTAATGTCTCTAAAACCTTCATTTGGCATTTTAGTGGATGATGCAATGAGGCAAAATTACTTAGAACAAGCGAGACTTACCTGTAAGTTGAAGTTTGTTCGTGATCTTGCCGAGATTGGTATCAGGAACGGTAATGTCAAATCCCACCCATTTCTGATGCCTTTCAGCATTAGTTCCCTCCCATGGGTTATTGTTTTGGTATATTAGTGGCCATACAATCTTAGCAGACAGTTCTTCATTTGACATTACTGTTCCTGATACCAATCTCGGCAAAATCACGAACAAGCTTCAACTTACAGGTAAGTCTCGCTTGTTCTAAGTAATTATGTAAGCATAATTATATATGTGCTAACCCTTGTGAATATTAAAAAAAAACCCCACTAACCCTAGTCCAGGACTCACACACCCATAAAAATACAGAACGGACAACAGCTATTTCTCGATGTTTTAAATCGCCTTAAAGGTACAATTTCATTATAAAGGTTGCATTTATGCAAGGAAGACCCCATTTCTGATCATGACGTCACACTTCATGACATTAATTTTTCGAGTTTCTGTGGTTTCTTTGCTGAAAAAGAAAAACAAAAAACGTTTGATTCTTCTATGCTAAATATATCCTTATTATGTTATGCGGCCACCTTTGTTTTCAGTGACACGTTGGTAAACATTAATGGAGCGGCGTTGGCAGGGGATTTTATGGGGGGGGNNNNAGGGGGTGCGGTGGAGGTAGGAGGGCAAGGGGTGTCTGTGGGACGTCAATCGTGGTTTTGTCCACACTGCAGAATTTTTCTTTTCGTGATCTGGAAAGATCAAGGTAGGTGCATTCAGCGAAACTCATTTGGTGGTGACGATACAGTCTTCTCCGTATACTCGCATTTCCATAAGAGAACTGTGAAGTTACAGCTAAAAGGAGCTCTGAGTATCAAGTCGTTCTTGTTTAGAGAATACACAATAATTTTCTCAACACAAATATGTTGCGATTAAGCGGATGTTTTAATACTACGGACATGCATTAAATGGAATCATCTCTATAACGCTGGCAAGACAAAAACTGTTGCCGCCAATCCTGTTCCCTTTATAGGCCTGTAAAACAAGTTTCCCACTGTTTTATTCTACAATGACTAAATAGGTAATAATAACGGATTTAGATTCCCCCCCCCCNACCCCCCTTTCCTGACTAGTCCTAAGTTCAAAATTTCTACTTTGCAAGTAAAATATTAATTATGGAAAAGAATCTATGCCCAGGTACCTCAATGCTGTGGGCACTGGCTGCATAGCTAAATGTAAGTTAGCTTCGGAGCAAATTCAGAATTGAAAGTAGATTTACAGGCCTGTAATTCTGACCATTTTATCACTTATACAAATAAAAGTGAGAAGTATTTTGCCAGACCATGATAAGTTTACTTTTGGTGAAAAATCAGTTAGATGTGCAATCAGACATGTATTTCTTCATAAAAACATTCTTGATCCTGCAATCTGCACTCATAACACTCGCTAGTCATGGTATTTATAAAGTACAACTATAATATGAACATGTGTGAGAAACAATTGTTGATTTCACTTAGACTAATGGGTTTTGAAATTTTAATTTAGAGATGTATTTTCTTTGTTGCAACTCTTCAGTATGTGCCAGTCCTATACTCTGGGCTGTCATGCTGTTCATCTCCTTAGTGGGCAGCAGGGATGGGCAACATTAATGCTAAATGCCGGGATATCGGTACTTTGAAAAACATGGTTTACACATTGACGTGTTGAAGGCAAATCGATGATTTTGTTATTGTTTTATTACAGAATGGATCACTTCTTTTCCATTTTATTTAAATCTGATCAGTTAAGTCCTATACACTTAAAAAGAGATTTGTGAAAACTTTTGGACGTTGATCTCTCCTTTTTCTTCCCCTTAAGAGATCGGGCAAAAGAAGTACTTTAACCTCTATGGGAGACATTTCCCAAAATCACAGTGGTATTTGTAGAATAACACAAAATAATAGGGTCCAAAAAAAAAACCCCAATAGGTTTCAATAAACTGCAGGTTTGTGACACCTATTAGAAGGGCAAATCACTGATTGTGTACAACCCAATTAATCCGCTAATATATAAAATCCCCCTTTTTTGGGGCCCTACCAGCCAGTGTTAGGGTGTAGAAATGTGTAAAATTACCTGTGATCTATAAAGAGCATCCAATTTTAAAGTTTCATGTACCATTTGAGCCTTTTAGATACAAAAATAAAATGTGTAGACCTATGTATTCGCACGCGGTCAAAACCAGCCAAATGAAAATTTGGGGACCAAATCAGAATTTGAGGTGATCTTTTTCAAAAGACATTTGTGAAAAATTCTGGGCGTTGACCGCCCTTTTTCTTCCCGTTAAAGATCGGGCAAAAGAAGTACTTTAACCTCCATGGAAAAAAATTCCCCAAATAACAGTGGTATATTTAGAATAACGCAAAATGTTAATAGGGCCAAAAGAAGAAAAAA
>JAWQUT010001126.1:35331-46490 GCA_033807755.1 Ellobium chinense | reverse complement strand
GGGGGGGGTCTGTGTACGTGTGTGTGTGCATGCGTGTATGTGAACATGCGCATGCGCACAAAAAAACCAGATGTGGAGGGGGGGGGAATTGATGTGGATTGTGTGGAAAGTATATTATGAAATTATTATGTATAAGATAACTATATCAGGAATGATGTAAGACATTCATCTACACGTTTTTATTTCCGTACAGCAGTTGATGATTTTGAATTAAGATGCTATATAAATGTAATCTATTATTAATAAAATAATGTTAATGGACTCACAGACTACAGTGAGGGCACAGGTTTTCACGTTATCCTGGTAACAGATAGATGGATGAGTTGCCATGCAAGAACATGAGACATACATCATCTGTCTTGTAATGTCGACAACCAGCTCATGTTCATTTGTATTCATCCTTCCAGATTGATGTCCACAGGAAATAGATATGTTGGAGACAGCTGGGTAACCACCCAATATACTGCAGCTGAACGTTGCCTGGCCTTCCTTAATAGTTACAGTGGAGTCACAAGAGACTGTGGTTGCTTGATGGACAGCAAAGATGGGAGCTGATGGTGGAGCTGTAGACATAAAAGATAATAAGGTTACATTTTACAAGTATGTGGGGCAAACGTTCACTATAAAACAATATTGACAGTACTATCACGCATGTGCATGGCTCTTGATTATTATAGGAAAGTAGTCGATGTTTGGGAATACTAAAGTAGTATCTTTCAAACTTGTTTCTCCATGGACATTTCCATAATTTTAAGTTTATGAGCTGCTTGAATTTGCAAAAATTGTAAATTATAGAAAATACATGGTTTAGGAATAAGACATTAGACGCGTGTGTAGACTTTAGACGTATATCACCATTTTCAATCACAAGCCTTGTATTACTTTGTTATCATATAAAATTACATACCACAACACTAGATGAGCTTATTATAGGCCATACCTGGCAGTCTGTCTGCATATTAGATGACCATCAGAAGCAGAATAATATAGTTCCAACTTATCAGAACATTCACTGACCTGTAAATTCCAACCTGGTGTTTGCTGTTTTTGGCAATCCTTGAACTTCCTCAATCACAGCATCGCAAGATACACCATAGTCTCCACCTTGTGTCACATTATAACTTTCTCCATGTATATACACGTCACCAATTTCAGTCCCAACAACTCCAGGTCTGTTGTTAGAGTTTAAGGTGATGTACAATTTTGGAGCAGGATTGACACCTGCCTTGGGCACCTGACACTGGATTTGAATTGGTACAGGTGAACCACAGTAATGGAAAAGACTGTTCCCAGTTTTCTCCTGAACAAAAACTTGATCTGGTCCATCTGAAATATGCACAGAAAGAGCAAGGTTGATTTGTAGCTATGTAAGTGCAGCAAATCTGTTGGTGTTTTTTTTTTTTTATTCAGTTGTTTTTAAAATATGAGCCTTTGCCAAATGGATAATATTTGTTTTCCTAACCCTACTCTCCTATCTAGTCTATTCAGTACAGAATAATATCATCCATGATATGGCATCATGTGAGTTTCTTCATAAAGTAGATGAATGCCAATGAAGAGTGTCACACGTATGAAGCATCTTTCTATCCAGACTTGCCAACTTAAAGAAAATGGATGCTTGACAAAAAAAAATCAACAAAAAGAAGCTACTGCAGAAACTAAATGATACAAACATCAAAGGACCATCTGAACAATAAAATGTAAGATTAATTATCATAAAATTGATTCACCCATTAATCATTCAGTCAAATTATTCTTTCACAATCATTTTGACTACCAAATTACTTACAGGCTACAGCTGGCGTGAAAACAACACTGCCTAACCAACCAAGACTGTTGTTACCAACACAGGTGAAATCTGAAGAAAACAAATCGTTTGAACATACAAGAATACAATCATCAGTACCTGACACTGGATAACTTTTGATTTACGTCTAATATCTTGGACCTTCACTATCTTGAGACATGCCCCTTAGTAATTCAGGAAACACCATATTATATTTTCATTGTGACTCAGTTGTGCACTTTCCTCAATCAGCCTTGATCTAATAAGTAAAGGACAAAATCTGCGGATGACTGAATTTCTTTGCGTTTTATGCCTGGTAAACCAATAAAACAATTTCACTTAGTTCCCGCAGTCTTGGCAAGATAACCTAAAATTAATAGGAAAAGATTGTGGTTAAGCAGTTGGTGACCCATTTTTGTTAATAGAGACCCCTCGTTGCCTTAATCCGAGGAATGAGATTAGGAGCTCATCATTACCCAACTGCCTTCTGTTTCATATAATGAGCTCTTGTGTGAAATGGCCCTGCACCAGCAAAATAATATGCAAGCAGAACCATGTGCAAGTTGTTACAGTTCAAGTGCTCTGGCTTGCAGCGCAGTGTCCATTTTATGTGCACAAAGTTACAGTCTATACAGGTCCAAAGGTTTAAAGCTATCAACTGAGGTTGATAGGATAAGATAGAAATGTTATTGAACAATGTACTGTTCATCCCATCTCTCAGGAAGTGGGCAAGAGGGACAAACCTGATTAATGCAAGTCTGGTTACATACTTCCATACGGTGACAGGAAACCCAGTTAGTTTGAATAAAGTTGAAGTCATTAGTTACTACAATGATCTTTTTAACCTAACTTTGTAACTATGTAAGGCTCTGAAGTTAACAGGAGGAGTACTTGTCACTGCATTGAAAACGATTCTCCTCTTCCTTAAGCACCCGATCTTCAGAAGACATTGGCGATCACAGCCTTTATGCATGATTCTTTTTGTAAACTATATACTATTATCTCTGCAGCTTGTTCATCTGGGTATTCAGCCACTAAACACATATTAACATATTAACACACATATTACTTCTGTGTCTTCCTAAGCATATCGCTACTGTCGTGATAGGACCTCGTAAGGCGCAAATTTTGGTGTTGGCTAATTTTTGGCTAAAAAAATTCCTCTTGTCTATATACACATGCTTTAAAAAGGATTCGTGAAAAAAAAATATTAAAAAAATACGCTTTTGATTAAAAATAATAAAAACACGTACATCCACAGTCTAATCCCTTTGTCGTGATAAGACCTCGTACGGCGCAGCTGTGGCTAGCGACTGTCCCGTACGCGGGTTTATCACAACCACTCGGTCTCGACCGTACCTTCATTGGGCTCGTACCTATTGTTTGCAATGTCGGCGTTGGTCACTCCCTTTTGATTACCGTTTTAACCCTTTCACCTTTTTGTTACGGCTCTACCGTCGCCCGACTCTTTCGTTAATCATGACTCAATTGTCGGCGCTGGTCACAACCCTTGGAACTGATGTATCGTGGTCTTATATTATTAAACAAATCTGGGAGGAGCATGCCACTTGCAGTGTTAAAACAGTCAGAGCTATCAGTAGCGATCATTTGACTTAACGTCTTCAAGTGAGAAAGTTCAGTAACGTTTTTGGATGTCTTCGTATGGTGTTTGTGGTGTTCGCTCGAGAGTGCAACTTACAGAACGCTTTATGAAACGAAGTTGTTTGTTACTGACTGTTTATTCTTGATATGGATCGCTTTAGCAGAGGCCGTAGGATGGTTGAAATGGCGATAGCTTCAATGAATACAAGTACTCCTGACCGAGAAAGAGAAGGAAAACAAACTGCTGAAACACTCAGTGATGTACATCTATCTAGCTCTTCTTGTGATGCCATCGTGGTTGGCGTGTGTCTCAATATCACATCTGATTTGGATAGTCTATATCTTTGTCGGTGTTTGAAAAATATCTTGATACATCCGTGAGTTTATCTGAATCTGCCTTAGCCCCCGTGAGTAAGGAATCAGTCCAAGTCACCCTGGATACTAAATCAGTCTCCGGGATTACAGATTCGGACTCCGAGAATTCGGATGCATCTTTGTCATTCCTTGGCGAATCTATAGATGCCGAGCTCTCTATTCACATCCCAACAGATCTGGATCAACATTCATTATCTAATAAAACATTTCATCCAGCTCCTTCGGTTCCAGTCATTACTATGGCTGTCCCATCATTTGAGGCTTCGACTACTCCACTCAGTTCTGACCCTGAGCCACTCTTCGTTGGTTCTGAATCAACCCTCGCTTCAGCTACTGAATCAAACCCCGCTTTAAGTACTGAAACAAACTCAACTTCAACAGCTGCCCTGACTACAGAATCCACGCCATCCTCCAAAGATTCTGAACCAACCCCCGCTGCAACTGCTCATTTCAGTACTGAACCCGAGCCATCCTCCGTGTTGCCAGAATCTGATGGAAATAAAAAGAAACGAATGAAAAGCAGTCCGGGTGGAAACAGAATAAGCACATAAATGCACGTGAGCACGGGCTGGAATACAGAGCACATGAGAAGATACTTGTTGCTTGGAAGATGAGGGCACCATGCAACTGCAAAAGCAAACAAAAGAAATGCAATGTCTTCTCTGAAGCTGACAGACAAACAGTTTGACTATGTGTGGTCCATTTCGTGGGAAGCAAAGGCTGCTTTCGTGAAATATATGGCTGAGACACACGAAGTAAAGAGAAGAAAAGTGAAAGATAGTACCAGGAAAAATTTTGTCGACAAATGTTTTTCTCAAACAGGATGGAGTCAGGTTTCAGGTGTGCAAAACCATGTTCCTGAATATCACTGCCCTTAGTGAGTGGTATGTTCGCAACATCCTGTCATCAGATGCAGGTAACAAGTCACTGCCAACGACACCAGCCCCTGCCAGCACTGAACCCTGACTTCAGTCTTCAAACTTCTTTCAACGACAACAGAAAAGAATGTCTGCTTACTACAACAGAAGTTTAGATGACAGGCGATTCCTTACAGAAAATTTCTTTGAACAGCTTCCAAAAGTCCCCTCTCACTACTGCCGAAAGCGCACAAACAAGATCTACATTGAGCCAATATTCAACAGCAAGTCAGCTTTGCACAGAGAGTATCTGAACCACTGCAGGGAGAATGGACGCAATGTTCTTTGCAGGAGTGTCTTCCTGGAAGTATTCAATGATCTGAACCTCTCCCTCTTCCAACCAAGGAAAGATCAATGTGATTTATGCGTAGGCCACGATGCTAACAATGTGAGCGATAAAGTTTGGCAAGCTCAGAGAAAAAAGGTTGGGCGCGCGAAAGAGGAAAAGAATCATGACAAAAAGCAAGTAGAAGATGGTGCAGGCACCCCAAAAAAAAGTGTGCGTGATTACCATGGATCTTCAGTCAGTGCTCCTGTCACCTTCCCACAAGGCCTCCGCGCTCTACTACAAAACAAAGCTCACTGTGCATAACTTCATCATTTTTTTATTTCGGCAGTAAAGAAGTGTGAAGCAGCGTGGCCTAATGGTTACGGCGTTGGACTCAAGATCTGAAGGTCGTGAGTTCGATTCCCGACCACGGTCATGTTGTAAGTGCCTTGGGAAAGCATTTTATTCTCATTTTCCTCAGTCCACCCGTCTGTAAAATGGGTACCTGGCTATAGGCAGTGGAAGATATTGTCAGAATGCAAGTGATCAGCGCCTATAAATGGCAGCCGCACTGTATGCTCCCCAGGGAGTCGAGAAAGTTCTAGAGTGATCAGGCCTGCTGGGGTAATGATAGTGTGAAGTCGCGTGAGCGGGCATTAGCCTGGATACGAGACTTATAAACCGCATTATTATTATTATTATTAAATGCTACGTCTGGCTCGAATGCGAAGGCGGGTTAACGACGAATGAATTTGCCTCTTGTGTTCTGGATTACCTGAAGAGCAAGCAAGACTTAAATAAAATCATCATCCACTCAGACGGATGTGGTTACCAGAACAGAAATGCCATTCTGCCCAATGCCATGAGCCATTTTTGTTCCACCAACAACATGACAATAGAGCACAAATATCTTGTGAAAGGACGCACTTTTATGGAGAGGGGCTCTGTGTACAAGGCCATCGATACCGCCCTAGGGAATCTGGTCATATATGTGCTATCAGGCTACATCAACATCTTCCAGAAGGCCAGAGTAAATGGCAGGCCATTTAAAGTGGTTTACCTCAACCACGAGTTTTTCCTGGACTTAACGTAAGCTGGTCTATGTAGAAGTATCAGACCTGGTCGCTCCAAGGGGGACCCAGTTGTCACTGACCCAGTTGTCTCAAATACACATCAAACAGAAACATTCAGTACAAGCTAAGGTTTGATGATGAATGATCAAATGTGCGCAAGCAAAGAGGTCATGATGTCACTCCCATTGAATCACCAACAAGATTATACAGAGAGCCTCTAAAAATCCCAGCATCCAAGTTCAATCACCTGCAAGAGCTCAAGGCAGTTATACCCAAAGTGTTTTGGCCTTTCTATGACAATTTATCATTTTAAATTATGAAAGCAGCTAGAGATAGAAAGAGAGCGAGAGAAAGAGAGAGAAAGAGAGAGAAGAGAGAAAGAGAGAGAGAGAGAGAGAGAGAGAGAGAGAGAGAGAGAGTGTGTCTGTGTGCGCCCGCACGTGATCGTGTGTGCAGATATAAGCGTTCATTAAGCATTTACGTATACATGTAATTTATTATCTAAAATGTTTAATTATGTAATAAAAAGTAGCCTACCTACACTACATGATGTGAAAAATGATTTGACAACACAATATCATTATAGTGTATGTGTGTGTGTGTGTATGGGTGTGTGTGTGCGTATGAGAGAAAGAAAGAGAGCGAGTCTGTGTGTTTGTGTGTGTGTGTGTGTGTGTGTGTGTGTGTGTGTGTGTGTGTGTGTGTTTGTGTGTGTAAGCGTGTGTGCATCTATGGGTGTTTAATCATTTACGTATATCTAGTATGCATCCACTTTTATGTCTAGCAGCTTCCATTATATATGTAATAAACAGTATTCCAATTGCATGATGTGAAATATAAATTGACAACACAATATCATTACAGTGTATTAGTGTGTGTGTCGATATGCATGTGTGTATGTGCGCTGGCATATGTGTGCGAGAGAGAGAGAGAGAGAGAGAGAGAGAGAGAGAGAGAGAGAAAGAGAGAGAGAGAGGGAGAGAAAGAGAGAGAGAGAGAGAGTATGTTTTAGAGAGGACACAAATGGAACAGTGGTTGAGTAAAAATATCTAAAAAAAATCACACTGAAAAAAAGCCTACACAAAGTCCTGTTCCCACCTCCCCGTGGAGAATTTAAATTAAATTATGAGATATTTGTGAAACGAAATATTAAAAGATACTTTTCCTTAACCGGTTCATTTATCAACGGTATAGTCATTTCTACAGTGAACGAAAAACCACGTACGTAATGCGCCCGCCCACACGTTTGGCTGATTCTTGCCGTTATCTTTCACCCAGTCTTTCCAAAAATTACTAGTTTTTCTATGACACTTTTCCTGATATCTCCATGGCTGTCTCGTTCAGATTATTCTAAGGAGTCTTCTTTGTATCCTCGCCATTTTGAGAACTTCTTCTCAATCCAGGATGCTGACGCCATGCTTCTAATAAACCATACTTCTGTAACTTCGAGCTTTTC
This sequence comes from Ellobium chinense, assembly GCA_033807755.1. Classification (NCBI taxonomy): domain Eukaryota; kingdom Metazoa; phylum Mollusca; class Gastropoda; order Ellobiida; family Ellobiidae; genus Ellobium; species Ellobium chinense. The sequence goes on along the minus strand of JAWQUT010001126.1, from coordinate 39,013 downwards.
AGCATTTGGTTACTAATCTTCCTGCTTTCACATCTAGTAACAAACCTACGCTTTAGATTAAGTATCTACTGCACTACTAAAAGATGAACAACTGCGTACGTGAATACACATTTTAACATTACATATGGGGGTGGATCTATAAGTTATTAGACAGCTGGATGTTCTTACTCCCCAGCTCCCACTGACCAAATTGAAGTGCATGGGGAATAGTCGTAGAGGCGTCACCCTCAAGGGGCATAGCGTCCAGGATATTGTGATATTCTTTTGTATAAAAAGAACAGAAGATTGCCCTCAAAACTACTCCACTAAACTTTTTAGGAGATCCTTACATAAAGCATCAACCATCTAGCTAACGAGGCAGCGGCAGCAGCCCATCCCACCAACATCCACTAAAAAAAAAAAATCATTATTCTAGAAATCGCAAGATTGACGCGAACTGTAGATCATCCTGCAATCATTTGGTACATTTTACAGAAGCTTTAGAAGACAAAAGAGTATTACTAATGGCCAAAGATTACATAAAGACTGATCATCAAATTATAAGATAGACTGATATAATTATTTGAGTGATAACTGGTAAGGGAAGAAAGTAACAGAAGAATTCCATCATTATGAACATCTTGGAAAGTAACACTAGGTTTACTTCCTGGTATGAAAGATGAATTAGTTTTACCCAAAGGTGAAAAGACTCAAAAAGAGGCGGGCACAAAGACATACACAAAAATTGAAAATTCATGATGTGTGTTTATCTGCGTTTCATTCCAGCCTCTCAGAGGTCCCAACAATAGTCAGGATCTCAGCCCACCGTGAAACATCCAGCAATTAGACGGCAAACGAACTAGTCAAGCAAGACAGCCAGAGTGACCTGTTCTATTATGCCATCAAGAAACCAACACCCATCTTAGGAACACACAACAATGATGGAGAGACAGGCATGGAGACTACAAACTATCTAAGGGCCACATACACAGATTCTCAAGAAATGGAACTTTGAACTGGGCACTGCAGATTAAAGGCCCAACTCCTCTGAAGTGGTAGATCCCAAACTTTACTCTATAGATGCGGGAAGACACAACTTCCCTACCATATCATACATTCTGACATCTATAAGGAGAAGATCTGGTCAACAGAGACTGCCTTCTAGGTGAGCTATGGCACTCGACGGCAGATTTGCAGAAAACAACTAACTTTCTGAATCAAACCCGCAACAATATAAGGCATGTTTGAAAAGACAGAAGGCTAAACAAACCACTTTCTGGCTTTGTTTTTCATGCGCACGCTCAGAAATTAGGCAGAAGCAAAACTTTGGTGTTTTTGGGGTTTTTTTATTTGGTATTGTCAACCTGAAAGGAAATTTTTAGCTGTGAACAGAACGGAACTGGATGAGCTTTTATTTTCTAAGGTGAACATGGAACTCAGTGCCATTCATCAGTTTTGTTAAACATGCCAATCATATACACATGCATCCTTCTTTCCAAACACATAAATATTTTATGACCATCCACCAATCCATCCCATTAGTTTACCTGGATCATTTCTATCAGCTCTAAATGTCAGCAAAGCAGAGTTGAGTCCACCAGCTCCACTGTTGTCAGTCCACTTGATGACTGTGTGCAGGTCACTGTAATCACTTCTGAAACATGTACAGCTGCCTTCTGTCCCCTCCTTTATGTACCTGTCATCCTTTGGACAACTGGGATCAAGGGAAACTTGGGGATTTGCTGGAAGAGACCATTATTCTCATACAACAAAAGTCACAAGTAATACATTAAAAAAAAAAAAAGATTGCAATCCAGACTTTCCTTTTGAATATAATGACAGCCATTTCAAAACTGTGCCGAAACTTCATGCTATCCTCTATTTCAGGTTACCCTCGCCCCCCGTATTCTAAAATCCTTGGTGTCATATCATGCCCCGCACTTTTCATATTACCCTCTTTCTCTCTCAAGTTAGCTAAAATAATAAAATAACTCAGAAGTATTATTACTATATTATTACTAATATTATTTTATAGTTATCCAATGAGTCACGCAAACATAGCGTCTTTTCTGACAACGCAAATTCAAAACCCAGTATCCGCCCATCTTTCGAGGACCCCTTTCCCCCCACTCCTTCAGAAAACAAAACAAACCCAAAACAAAACAAAAAAAAAACAATTTAAGCAACCGCATTGCCATAGTAATACCAAAAAAAAAATATGATTTGCTGCACAGCAGCGCCTTCCTTGACTCTAGCGTAGGCTGGTCAAGGGTCATAGATAGACGCCTTCGAATGTCGACCACATAGACATACACAGTGTTGTTGTTTTTTTCTTAACTGCGTGTTCTAAAATTACAAACAAAAAAAAGAGAGAGAGATGACAACCGAGGCAGTTCGTTATGGTTTCAAGGAAGAACAAGCATAAATTCTTACCAATATGCACAGGTGTCGTCAAAGGACTCTTGGACATTCCTCCTGGAGTATATTCCTGCCCATCAATACGTGGCTTCATCTCCACATAGAATGAATGATTGCCCCATTTCAGAGAGCTGGCAGCAACAGTTTGTTCACATGAAAATGGGGGCACAGAGCTGGTGATATGGATCACTGGTGAAAGTTCTTGTCTTCCTGTGCCCTAGAAATCAGAAGGACAAAGTAAATGTTACTTGCAGATCAATACTGTATACATTCACATATGATCAAATTAAATAAAAACATTACACACATAAACATGTTTGTCTACTTGTCTGCCTGCCTGCCCGCCTGCCTGCCTGCCTGCCTGCCTGCCTGCCTGCCTGCCTGCCTGCCTGCCTGCATGCCTGCCTGCCTGCCTGCCTGCCTGCCTGCCTGCCTGTTTGATTGCCTACCTGTTTGCCTACTTTCTGTGTGCCTGTGAATGTTTAACTGGATCAAGGTCCAAGCAAAACAATAGCACTGTGGTAGCAACTGTTGTTGACTGACGTAGAAGGAACTGACTCACGGGGCGTTTGATAAATTGCTATTCAGAGTTTACATTGAAATGACTCTGTGTTTTTATGTTAGTTTGTTACTCATACCTTAATTTAGTTGCTGTTGTTGATTTTCTGGTTTGCACTTCTTGTGTTTAGTCTGTTTTCCTTTACATTAAATGTTATTCAGATTTACCACAAGCCAGACAGTGAAGCCACTCGCACCGAGAGAATATTCAGGTTTTCTGAGTTGACAGAATGTATCTATCTGAAATTGGCTTAGATCTAATTTTGATGAAATGTCACTGTTGTTTTGCAAATATGTCTCAAGCAGGATAAAGTACATAGAACTAAATGTGTGTATGTAACCATTCGCAGAGGGGAAATATTCAAGTTTTGTTATGAGAGCACAAAATCTAGTCATTTAAAATTGGCTTAGTTCTAATTCTGATGGAATGTTGCCTACATTATCTTCTTCTACACACTCCACACCATCGAAAATGAAGAGAACGGAGGAAAGAGAGACGTTAGACATTTCTGCCATGTTTTCAGCGGTCATTGATGAGAACGGCGAGCTGATGGACCTATCTATAGACTCTGTGCTCCTTGATCCAGATGCCTCATTTACAGAGCTGACCAGGAAATTGGATCCCAAGAACGAGAACATACGTCAAGACTCTACTGTAAGGCAGTCCCAAACAGCAGACCCAGTGCTGCTCACATCTAATGAGACAATGTCATCCAACTTCAAGGAA